>VZTY01002070.1:0-45389 GCA_013400935.1 Turnix velox
AAGCCCTGCCTGTAACACCAGTGTTCCTCTCTGCTTCTGCCCTCCTCTTTTCTTTAGCCTGTATCCTGAGTTGATTTCACTGCCTTGTGCTGCAAGGATATTCATTCCCCTGACAGTGTGGTACATGATACTCCATGAGTAAGCAAGATCATCATGAACAGTGCATGTGGCCAGTTACCTATCAGAGAAAGCTGGTAGAAGTTGCCCAGAATCCTGAGATCTTCCGGAAACAGTCTCAAGCTGACTCAAATCTAAACCTTTTGATGCAAAAGTGTAAAAGTGTCAAATTCATCTGATTAAGAGCAAAGTCTAGTGAAAAGGAGTTAATAGGTCTTATTTGTCTGTGTTACTGGAGCTGTGAGTACTCCAATTTCCTTTTTCAACCTTGACTTTGTCTCTTTTTTATTATAACATCCCAAGGCAAAGTTTGTGTCCTTTGAACTTTCTGCATTCTCCTCCACCTTTCCTCTCCTGTGTAGAGAATATTATTAATACATATGCAAGGCTAATTCTACCTTTTTCTCTTCACTGGCCAGACATTATTGCTGCAGTAGAGAACCAATTTCATCCTTTTCAGGTAAAAGAATTTACCGCTCAAATAAAGTAGTCCAGAGTAGTACTTCCAAATAAAACATGTATCCTCATGGTTGGCTTTTTTTCCCCCCTCTTCAGTGTACCTTAAATGACTACAGGATGTTGCTTCTATCAACAAAGCTGCTTTTTAAAAAATTTCAGTGCTAGACAGCTCAGTTTTTAGAGCTTGAAAAAGGTTTTTAGTCTCAGTTGTCCCTGTTTAGAGGAAGAGAAATTGTAGGCACATTTTTAAAGCACTTCACCTCTCATTACTGGACATCTTTTTTTTCAATATGATTCTAGCAAAAGTCTTAATTGCAGAAATCAATATTTTTGCTGTTAATACTAACAGAAAATAATAATAAGTCTGTGAAAAGGTTGTCAAAGATCCAAGTTGCTCATAAACCACATAGAAATAAATATAATGGAAATTCAGCTTTGTTAACAGCATTATATAATAATATGCAATAAGCTTAATAGAATTAATGTTACTTGCTTTTCCTCCTCAATCTACATTATTCAGTGGAGAGGATGGTCTTTATCTGGGGTTGAATCAAAGTACTGTATTATTTCCAGGATTTTTTTACATAGTGGTAGGTCCCATGTAGCTAAGTAGGGATTTGATTTTTAGGATCATGAGACCCTTTTCAATGATCATGAACCAAGGGGGAGAGATGGCATCCACCTAACAGAAGTAGAAGAAAAGCATCTTTGTCAATAGCTGTCCACCCTACTGAGGAATGAAGAAAAAGGGAGCTTACTAGAGTGAAGAAAGTGATTATTGCACTCTATTTAGCACCCATCGAACTGTATTTAGAATATGGGGCTTAATGCAGTCTCCCTGCTCCCTCCTCCCCAGTACAGGATATAAGTACTTTGCTTCATGACTTGAACTAGAGATAGAGCAGGGTAAGACATCAAGATAGGTAGGCCCTATGAAGAGAAGCTCCATGACTAGAGCTTGTTTAGGCTGATGTAGGAGTGTCTCAGAGACTCCAGTTGCAGTCCTTAGCACCTATGGGGAGAGGACTCAAGATATGGAGCTAGGCTCTTTGTAGCACCGAGACATGACAAAAAACTGTACGCAAATTGAAAGAGAAGTTCAGACTGGAATTAAGGAAAAACTTTCTCACTCTGAAGACAATCTGGTTTGTTCAGGGAGATGCCATTTCTACACATGATGGTTTCCAAGTAACAATCAGACAAAGCACTGACAAATCGATCTGATGAAAGAAGTGACCCTGCTTGGAGCAAGAGCATAGATGGAAAAGATTCCTCCCACCTAAATTATCCCATGATTTTATGATCCTATATTGAGGCAGTTCAATCTTGCCATGCCAGACCTGTCTGGCTTATGCATGTGAGGCTAGATGGACTCATAATCCCACAGCATGACATGATAATTCATGACAAAAAAAAAAAGTCAGTTTTATCCCAGCCAATAAAATATCAAAACTGCATTTAAAACTTTCATATAAAATTTTAACTTTTTACAAACCTAGGCACTGTTTGGTTTGTTCCATTTCCCAAGTTAGTGTAGTACTTTTGTGCTCCACTGTTTCTGTAATGTGGTTTCTGCACAGTCTGCAGGCAGGTGTTGCAAAATGAATGTGTATTTACAAACTGGTCACAGCAACTGATGTAGTACAAAGTCCTTGAGGAAATGAGTAATTCCATAACAGGATTTTAATCATGTAAAGTGAAGAAGGCATTGGATTACACTTAAGGAAGATAAAACCTAGAGGTGGGGTTCTGCTCATTAAGTGGGCGTACTCTGTCCTATGAGTTTACTTGAGTCCTGTGAAAGAAAAGGCACATAAGCATGTAATTAAAACTGAATGTCTGTGAATACTGGGTATATGTACTGGGTACACACAAAGTAGAGGGAATTTCAGAATTTCAGATTAAATTGACAAAATCTGCTGTAGCATTTCTTGCCTTTTGTATGCTCCACTATCTACTCTAATGCTTTCTGAATTAAAAGGTTTTTTATATCTTTTAACGAAGTTTTTGGTCAACATGTGTATTATGGCAGCTACTCAAAAGAAAGGAAAATAAAACTCTCAGATAAATTTCACATAAGAATTAAAACATTTATATGGAATTAAAGTTTGTGCAAAATTATTGATCTGACATATATATATTTGTTTGCATATACTCCAGGTTGTGTCCAGTTCTTGTGAAGACAGTTACATCATGAAAACAGCCAGGCTGGAAAAAGCCATCACAGATGTTTTCTTTTCTTCCTCCGATGCTTCTGCCCCTGGTGGCAGTAGGGGACAATGCATTAGGTATGATGCTGTCTAACTACAGTGCAGCTGTAGCCATTGGCACTGTGATGTTTCAGTGTTCTGACATACTTTATTTTTCATGTAGTGTGAAATTTGATAGAATTTAGATGAGAATATATGTGTTTCAGTGGGAGGGAAAAAAAAGGTTTACATATGAAATGGTAAATCACTAGTATTTATTTTAAATTTTAATGAAATCCAATATGGTTCAGACTGCACAAAGCACGTTAAACCACTTCTTTGTGCATTTGGAGAAGTATACATAAATAGGTCTTTACTCTGGCTCTGTATTTGAATGAGTTAATAAAATTTTCATAGGTAAAAATTTATACAGGAAAATAAACTTATTGTGGAACAAAACCTCAAAACATAGCTTTCCAAGTCAGACCAGAGGGGGATTGTTTATGTATAAGCTGAGTAGAAAGAACACATATAAATGAATTGTTGCTGATAAGCAAAGGGCTCAGCTTGTAAAAAAGGTAAAAGCAGAATTGTTCTCACTGCAAACTACTCTAGGAATTTTTGCAGGCAAACAATATGTGCTTTATGACTTTGCTAGAGTAGATAATGACCCTGTAGTGGCAATGAATCTTTTGATAAGACAGACTTCTGATAAGACATTTGAGCATGGCCTAGTTTAGGGCCCTATTGGCTCCAGCCTGTGACTCATTTCCCATGAAAATGTTTTTGACGGTTTTACATAGTCCTTGCCATTGGTCTGTATTTTCAGTACTGATTAAAATGTTATTGCTGTTCAGATATTGTCCCGGTTGAGCTCATTGGAATCAGAAAGGAATTGAAATGAAAATAAATACCTGAATCGGTTTAAATTTCATAGGTTTTGAAGCTGATCTGTCCTTCTCTCAGGCTTCATTAAATTTTATATATATATGCATATATATATATAATTTAAAGCAACCTAGGTATATTTTTCAGGGAAAAGTATCATAAAAGGTGGTAACTAATAAGCAATCTTTTTGAATTTTTTATTTCAAAATTCAGAAAAAGCAGTTCTAAAATGATGCTCTATTTTTTTCAAGTTGAATGAATTTTAAGAAGGTTTCCAACACCATCTCCTATAAGAGCTTCCCACAGAAGCTGGATGAAGACAGGTATGTAGACTGACAGCTGGTTGAATGGTCAGGGCCAGAGGGTGGTGATCAGTGGGACAAAGTCTTATTGAAGGCTTGTGACCAGCAGTGGATCCCAGGGATCAAGATTGGATCTGATCCTATTCAGCATCTTCCTGATCCATCTAGATGATGGATCAGTCTGTATTTTCAGCAGACTTGCACATACAAAAACTGACTCTTACACTAGAGGGCTGTGCTGCCATCCAGAGGGACATTAACAGGCTGGAGATATGGGCTGAGAGGAGCATCATGAAGTTCAACAGAAAGTGTAAAGTCTTGCACCTAGGAGGGACAATCTTGTGTAACAATGAATTCTGTGGGCCATCCAGCTGTAAAGAAGCTTGGCAGAAAGACATATGGGGATTCTGGTGAATACTGAAGATGAGCCAACAAGGTGCTCATGCTGCAAAGAAGATTTATTGTGTCCTGGGCTGCATTGAATGTTGGCAGCAGGAGACAGGAAGTGATACTTCCCCTCAGCACTCTTGTAGTACTGTGTTCAGTTCTGGGCTTCTCAGTGAAGGAAAAACATGAGTATGCTGGAGAAAATCTAACAAAGTATCATTAACACGATGAAGGGATTGAGGTATCTTTTGAATGATGATAAACTGAGAAAGCTAAAAATACTCAGCTGGATAAGTCAAGTTTCAAGGTGATCTTAGTACTATATCTGTAATTACCAAAAGGGAGTATGCATAAAGGATCGACTCTGACTATTTTCAGTGCCCAGAGGGGTTGTGAAGGCTCCATCCTTGGAGATACTCTAAAGCTGTCTTGAAACTGGTTCTACAGGGGGTTGAATCAGAGTTCCCTACCTACCTCAACCATCCTGCATTTTTATGTTATTCATTAATGAAAAAAATCCACTAGAACTTGGGTACAGCCACACACAAAAGTGTTTCCTGCTCCACATAAAATTAATATAAATGACAACCCTTAGAAGTCATATAAGCTCTAAATCTTTCAAAAGTAGAAATAAAGTGAAAATAAATACTTATTTTTACTTGGTTTTATTTTGTACAGACACAATCTTCATGGATCTACAGTGTTATGAAAACTAAGACACATGGTACCTATGAACTGATGAGCAGAAGAGACTAGAAATGGAGCTCTTCCTTAAAAGAATCCATTTTCTCCAAGTCTAGTAGCCTCACCACAGGAGCTACTTTCAGGGTTAAAAACTGTCAGCTCTATTCTAATTGAAAAGCACAGTGTAATCCAGTTGACCTCCATGCCACCAAGGCTCTGGCTAAGTATTGAGTAAATGTGCCTGTGATCCTGGTAGAGGTATGAGCTGCTGCTCACAGCATTTCAGCTGTTGTCAAATGGAGTCAGACCCAAGCAGTCATGGGAGGACTCTGGCAAGGGAGAAGTTAAACCTGTATTTTCATAGCACCGTCTCTTTAAAAGGCATCATGGTTTCTTTTAATTACATGCATTTCGGTCATCCTTTGGAGTTGACTGTTTTCCATTAACATGCTGATAATTACCATAAGTCCCACTGCTGCTTAGTAGACTATAGCATGCTTTACACCACTGAGCAAATGCTTCCCTTATGGCAGAGCCCTCCAGAAGGGTGATATAAAAGAATAGCCAAGAGATACTTCACTATGAAAAATAGTTCACAAATTTATTGTCAGATTCAGGAAATGAAAAAGAAGAGATTTGTTTCTCTGTTTCTTTAGGAAGCAGCAATAAAAAGATGAGGCATCTATATCCCAGCAAAAAGAAAAGGTTTATCCCTTTGTGAATTTTTAACATCCAGTGAAGTATGAAGGAAATTCAGCCATGTCTCTAATAAAAAAAAATAATCTAGCTTTGTTTGTTTTTAAGTGTGGTAAGGAGAAACATATTTAGAAACCAGCCACAAGGCAATAAAATTGATTTCTGGTTTATCTGGTGTAGCTCTGAGTCTCTCACTGAGCTGGGAAATAATTGATTGCTTGGAGCCGTGTAGCAGTAGTTAAAAATTGATAAATGCTGAAGCCAGCACAGTGTTTTATAGGTTCTCAAGAATTGTGGAGCCTCCATATTTCTTTCTCATCACCGGCCCTAGATCATGAGGTGAAATTTAAAAGATGCTTCATCGTAGTCTTAGTAAATTATATTCAGCTACTGTGAGACCTTTTTCTGAGGGAGACAAAGCAAAATCTGCAGTTACATAGTACTGATCAGTAATGTACAAAGCCAAGTGAGTTTTTTGCCGGTTGACATGTTGTTTTAGATCAGTTGATCAGATTACATTAAAAACCAACAAAACATCTGTGCCCACAGTCATGGTTTGTTTAATCAATGTCTAGAAAAATTATTGGTACTGATAGTTAAAACATCATCCCATGACATGAAGTGCTGCAGAAAACTGCAGAACCAGGTCCTGTTTAGTAAAGAAATGCTGAAAGATTTCATAAACACAAGTTTTCCTTTATTTCTGCAGAATGTTGGCTTTTTATATCAGGTGACTGCTGACTTAAGCTAAACATGACCTTCTTGAGAACCAGATCTTCTCTCACTTCCTTCCAGATGCCTTACATACAAGGCAAGAAAAGGAGATCCAGAAGTTGCTCAGGCCATCATCTTGGATGAATATGTAGACTTTCATAACAATAGTTAGAGTTGACTTGTTGGGAAGAAAGAGGAGACTAAATTCTTTTATTTCAGATACTTTTTAGGTTTTCTGCACTGAACATAACTGAAAATAGATACTCAGATTAAACTAGTACTTCTAGAGTTGGTGACACAGATTGAAACTGTACCAGTAGGATGGTTTATACAGAGTATATAGTTACTAAAAGATTCGCCTACATAATTCTTGTCATAGCCTACATGAGAAATCTAGGACACAATGCAATAGTGTATAGTTGAGAACTGTGAACTGAAAAGTAAGCTTTATTTTAACAGTGACTGACACTGAACTGCAAAACTTGAAGGTAGTTTACCAACACGAACCCCTGAAATTAACTGTAAAATTTACTTCATGTGTACAGAATCAAAGTACATGAGAAATAAAAAACTTTTTATATACATCTTAATGGGAATTATCACAGCATAATGATGCTATTTCCATATTAGGTTAGTAAATACTTACCTTAGTTTCATAGAGAGAACTCACTGAAATAGGAAAGCAGTAAGTGATATATAGACCAATACTGAGGAAAATTTCAATAGCAATTCCTTAACTGAATCGAAAATACGGAAGACAATAGAGCTCAGACTCTGCCTTTTTACATTATCTTCTTATATGTAGCAGTAGGGCTCAAATTATTTATTTGCTATTTTTCTAAGCAAACAAAACCATTTTAAATTGTTTCTGTAAACTCAGCAACTCGGTGCTTATCTTCAGCATTACTGCCAACATATGTGATCAAATTGATGGTCCCATTATCAGATCAGTGAGACAGGTGATTAGCATTAAAATAGCTTCTTTATTCATAAAAACTCTGCTTTTTATTTGTATTTTTCTTTTGTGTATTATTTCTGTTTTGGAGCACTCCCAGGATATCAATTAATCATGATTTTAAATATAATTACAATAAGGATGAAAGTAAATCCTTCTCTTCCATTTGCTCCCTTTTCTGCTTTGGGATGAGTTTCTATACTGCCCCAAGAGAGAGGACAGATAGAGAGTGAAAGAAATCCATGCAAACACAACTGTATTCTGAAGGTGCTGCTTTCTCCCAAAATCATAAGGAACGACCAAACACTAATTAGAATGCTAACGGAGAGAATGATTTATTATCTTTCATAAATCTGGTTCTCTTTTCCCCATTTCACTTCACACACTGTGGAATTATCTGGAGCCCCGTCAGAGCTGAGAGCCTTTGACGTCTCAGCTTTCTGCTTAGCCTGCACACATGCAAACTTTTCTAACCCAAGTAACTTCAGTACCCCCAAGTACCCCAGTTCTAGTGGAGCTGGCAAAAGAAAGAGTAAACACACAGCTTTGAAACTAGAAGTGTACGTTCTCCTCATGCAAATAAGCACGTGTGTGAGCTTTTCATCAGCCTGAGCTAAAAGAGGCATGGTAATATAATCAGCATTACCTAGGGTTGAAGATACAGTGATGATTTGTCACCAGGAAGTTCTTACTGAGGAATTTTAATGTTGCCTTTAAAAATACATAATTTAACATGTATTAATTAAATTAAATTATTAAGTACATGAATGGAATTCTCTCCAAAAGACCAGAGACTTCTGCTTGGCCCAAACAGCTGGAGTTTGGATGCTATGAGATAAAATGAGTAACATCTTTGATCTTAACTTGCCCTAAGAAAATGGGTTTTTTGAATGGTATTTAAAGAAAAAAAACTCTTTAAATAAGTGAAGCTTGACTCATCAGAAATCTAATGTATTTTATGCAAATCATTAATTTTATATGGATGTTGTATTTGCCTTAGTGGCTCAAATTGAACAATAAGGTTCAGTGGATCTCAGGTTGTGCTTTGAGTTTTATCTGAAGCATATGTTTAACACTGACCTCATTCTGTGCCCTTTACACCTTACAAGAGTTGAACTTTCTCTGAATGCTCAGAGTTCAGGTCTTGCTATCAATCTTCTGAGAACCTGCTCTCATCTTTCTGCAGTGTTTTGGACCTCAGTGGGTGCACAGATTAATAGGTGGTACACACTCAGATGCAAACATTGTCCTCAACATTACATAACCCCACAAATTTAACACTGTGCTGAAATACTGTGCAGGCAATGTATATCTTTCATCTTCCTAATGATACATACTGTTAAAAGTAGGTAGTAGTGCAAGATGCAAAAGAAACAAGCAAATAAAGTATGTCTTAATATAACAAACTCTTGCAGGTTAATAGGGAAAAATCCTCTGAGTGCTAAAAAAGTGACTAGATTGAAAAATTGTCACATTTTCAGTTAGCTTATCAAATAATCCCACTGAAAGATGAGCACAGAAGCATCAGTTCCTACTCAAAGCTCTGAAGTATGTCTTTATCTAAAAAGAAACATGATGAATCATCACATTTGCACTGTTCTTTTCTTTAAATATTTTCCATTTCTACACAATGAGAATATATTGTCATTATATGACTTAAAGTATTGTCATATAATATGACAGCATCTTTCATTATGGAATCTAATTTCATTCTTTTGAATTTAAATTACTTTTCCTTACCCATTACATGTCTTTTCTGTAACTTTCATTACAGACATTTTTCTTTTGATAATTCACAAACATCTATAACTTCTGATAACTTTGTCTCCAAGGACAGAAAGATAAATAGGGTATCCTTGAATAGTTCTAATCTTCTTGATCTTGAGAACGCAACTACATTTTATGATGGGTATTTAGCAGCACACAAACAGAAGAAAACTGATTAATTGCTATTTAAACAAATCTAGCTTTTAGAAGAGCTGATCACCTCTAACAGTGAGCTAAAGTCTTCAAGTAGCTGTCACACGTTTCCAGACATTTAAAGCCTGAAGTGAGTTTATCTGGCTATGTTGTAAGACTTCATAAACTTGTATCATATAAAAGTCTTGAAATTCTACAGGATTTCTCTGCAAAAAGGGAGAAAGGGGGAAAATAAGAAATGTTTTTATCAGCCTGTGAAATCCACAGAATAACAGTAATAAAGTAATGAGATCACATATCTATCTAGTGGTGTGGTACTTGCTCTACATTATGCCCTGATGATCCATGTTGCACATACAATGATTCAATCCTAGCTTGCTCCATGCAGCACTTTGGTCCATGTAATCCAGAAAATGAAATTTTTACCTGTATTACTAAAAGACTGTTGCCTCACTCACCCAAAAGACCCAGGTCTCAGAACCAGGCTTGCCTTAGGCTGAACTGATTTTAGTTTGTTTGGACAATTGCCTGATGATCGAGCTACTTCTCTACCCCACTATGAGCTCCAGCCCAGAAAATGCTGTGTATGGCAAATTTCTGACAAATTTGATGTAGCCAATCTGCAACAGGCAATAGCACTTAATGACAGTTTTGGCCAGGGGAAGCTGTGGCACAGTGCCAAGGTGTCTGCCTTTTGCATAGCTCTGGGGCTTTCTCTGCA
This sequence comes from Turnix velox, assembly GCA_013400935.1. Lineage (NCBI taxonomy): Eukaryota > Metazoa > Chordata > Aves > Charadriiformes > Turnicidae > Turnix > Turnix velox. Next base: position 10,033 of record VZTY01002070.1, read on the forward strand.
ACTCTATAGCCTGTCTTTCACAGCTCTGCACCCTTTCTCCCAGGCTGCTCTAGCAACATTTTTCCATAGCCCCTTTGAGAATATTTATCCCAAATTGTCCTCATGCGGCTGGCTGTTCTTGCACCATTTTTCTCACAGCCTTGCACCTGCAAAGATCAATACTGTTATCATGGAGGGTTTGCCACCAGTGTGAGAATAACATCTACTTCCTCCCTTTTTTGTAACCTTCTGCTGTAGGTTTTGATTTACATTGGAAGATCCAGTCAAAGAGATGTGCAGAGTTTTACAACAGACAGCCACTGATCAAAATATGCTTGAGTAACCACAGCCCAGAACTTCAGGTGAGAAGAATTTGACCTCCTCAGTGATCTACTTGGGAAACACCCAATGGGTATAGTCCTGGAGAGAAAGGGTCAAGGAAAGATGATTAATTTTCAAGGATGAACTCCTTCAAGTGTAAGTACATCCCAAGATACTAGAAAGCAGAAAGAGAGCAGTGAAGCAGAGGCAACAGAGACTCTACAGATGAACAAGGATCTTCTGAAAAAAAGTAAAGACTTGGAGATAGGATCAGATGACACAAGACGGTTAGAGAGCCACTGAGCATGCAGGGATTAGATTAGGAAATGCCCAGTCCACTGGGAATTGAATCTGGTAAGGAATGTGAAAGACACCAAGAAAGGCTTCTGCAGGTAATCATCAGTAAGAAAGAGTACAGAAATATATGCCCCCAGCTGAATGAAGCAGAGGATGCAATGTCCACAGAACATGGAAATGGCCAAAATAGTCAGTGTCTTCTTGACTTCATTCTTAACTGGGGAGATTTACCTTCAGGAGTCCCAGGCCTCTCAGACCAGTGGGAAACTGTGGAGCAACAAAGACAAGCGGATTGGATCTGCCAGTGTTCAGTTAAACTCCCAAAGGCCCATGTGACTTTTAGAAATAGTTTGGAGGACTTTAAATTAATTTGACTCTTAAGTTACTTATCAGTTTAGAACTGGATCAAAGAGGTTGAAAAAGGAAGGCTGCTTTCACAAAAATTGCATTAAACAGTTGACAGATATGAATAAAGTTAGTTCTCAAGGCACTATTTGCTTTTAAAAATTAAAAACTTAGTTCCAGAACAATGACAGAGATGTCTCAATTTGATGTAGGATTGTAGTACATGCTGGGTTACTCTCCTAGGATTTATGATTGTCCTTGTGTATTTGAACCCCAGTTTGCAGTCCTGTGAGAAGGTCGCTGAAGGTTATAGTGCTTGCAGACTGGGCTCATCTCTTTAATGTTTAGTAATAAAAAGTCAGATTTAGAAATGAGACATTGTAAGAAAACATGACTGCTTCTCACACACAAAAAATAAAGATGTCAATTTCTTTTTATGGGCCATTGGAATTTCTTTGGATTCAACACTTTTATTGCTGCTGAAAGATTTTTAGTGCTGAAAAATGAAATATAGAAGTAATCCTAAAATATCAAGAGTTTGGGAGAATGGCCACATTGGTAATTACCCATAAGCCTTCACAACACAGCAAGGAACGTTTCTGTGATTTATTTCTATTGCTTAGAAAAATCTAGAAAGCCTGCACAATATAGCATGCCCTCATATTAGCTTTACCTCAGCAACCTTACTGAAGCTTAACTTAATGAAGTAATAAATTCAGAAATGTGTTTCTGCATGCATTTGTTTCATAGATTTATTATAGATAAATCCACTTATAAAATGCATTGGGATGAAAAGTCGACACTGCAGAAACTTCCTAAATACTGATACATGTATTACAGTCTGCTTTACCAGTAATATATAGAAGGCAGAACATTTACTTTAATGATGACGAACAGAGACTAGACACAAACTGACTGCTGTACAATACATCAGTACAGTTAAATGTAATCCTCAATAGCTGCTTAAAAGAAAAGGATATTGCCAGGAAAATAACTTCATATTTGTGCAATATATTTGTTGTTGTTCCTATGTGACCTATATTGAGAATGCAGACTTAAAAGAAGTTAGGTAAATCTACTTATATGAATATATGACTAGTGTAGATTCATACGAGTCTGCTCCAGTCATCACCAGATGGGTGGAAATATTTTCATTTACATTGCATCAGCCCCTTTGGGGTGAAAAGTAGTGTTGAATTTTGGCTTTTTTAAGCAAAACAACAAATTTCCACTAGCATTTCTGGGAAATGTTCTGACAGAACACTGGAACGGGCTGTCCAGAGAGGTTGTGGAGCCTGGTTCTCTTGAGACATTCAAAACCCTCCTGAACACCTTCCTTTGTGAACTGGTCTAGGTGTTCCTGCTCTGGCAGGGGAATTGGACTAGATGATCTCTTGAGGTCTCCTCCAACCCCTGACATTCTGTGATTCTGTGAAAAGTTCAGACAGACTTGGCATGCAATTTATCAAACAATGGGCATGCTTCCAACAGAAGAATAACACATTCAAATGTTTTGATCTTCAGCCGTGTTAACATCACTAACATTAGTAAACATTTAACAACAGTCATGTCTGTGTGACACCCTGCTAGTGGAATCACCCTAATATCTAGCATAATTCTATTCATTACCATAAGGACTTTATCACTGTATGAGGAAAGAGAACATGAAGTCTTTAAAATTAATTTTAACTCAGTATTTCCTGGACTTACCTTAAGAATTAAAGACAATTCAGAAATCACTTTTGCAATGTTTGGGAACCTCCTTTTCCCCTTTTTGTCTTTTTTTTTTTAAGAAGCCGTTTTGGACATGCTGGAATGCATAGAGGTGCATAGCACTTAAAAGGTCATTTCAAAGACTTCATTTATGGCTGACAATGAAAAATAAATTATTTAGTATTATTCAGGTACACCATAAAATACAGCTCTCTGAGCCACCAAGATACCTCTTTTAAAAATTGGAGGGGGGTAGATTTAGACTTGACATAAGAAAGAAATTCTTTACAGTGAGGGTGGTGAAACACTGGAACAGGTTGCCCAGAGAGGTTGTGGTTACCTCCAATCTGGAGGCGTTCAAGACCAGGCTGGACAAGGCACTGAGCAGCCTGATCTAGTGGGAGGTGTCCCTGCCTGTGGCAGGGGAGTTGGAACTCAATAATCTTTAAGGTCCCTTCCAACCCAAACTATTCTATGATTCTATGATTCTATATTGTCCCTACAGTATTCCTTCTTAAGACAGCCTTTCAGAAAAATATATTCTTGGTGATTAATTGTGGACTTCCAAGCATTTGAGAAGGCTGATCACTGTAGCAGGGTCAGCCTCTCATATAAAAAGAGCATGGCCTGATTATGAGCCCAGACTGTTAGAAGACTGTCTTCTCTTGAGATATCAGGGCTGCACAGGTGTATGTAGGAATCCATGTTAACTCACTTGAAAAGTTTTATATCTATCTGAGGTAAAAATTAAGTATCTTCGATCCAATTGAAATTAGGTTTTGGCAATTTTATTGACTTTCAAGCAATATGTTTCTGCAAAACATAACTTAGTCAAATTCATAGTTTGATAAGTGTTTTAGCAAGAAAATTTTCCACTAGAGTTCTCTTCTCCATAAAAATACTGCCTGCACTTCATGGCTGCCCACTGATTATCATGCAAAGCACATATATGAAGTATAGATATTTTCAGTTTAATTTCTTCAGTAGAGCTGTGGATCTCATTTCTGATTTTCTTTCTAAGTATCACCAGAAATAAGAATGAAATACCAGCTGAAGAAAATTGTAACCATCTCCTTGTCTTATATACAGACTCTTTGGAATCTCCTATAGTAGCAGGTGCTTGTGTGCATGTATTTAAGCAGGTTCATACTTATGACTTTAATGTGCTCTAGGAACTGCACTTTCCACATACTCTTGCATACATATAAATCTTAGAAGGCATAACTGTACATCAACAGTAAATTCTATATAGACCGGTTATGAAGGCACACAAAATACCTTGAAAACATCACTGCAAATGACAGCTTCAGTATGTTCTGTCTGGATGAGTTCCATTTGTCCTTCATGTCTCCGTATTAAGATAAGGTTATGATCATATAGATACAGAATTATGAACATGTTCATACCAAAGAAGAACTTTTTACAATAGTTTCATTTTCAAGTGTTTTGTAGACTTCCATGCATTTTTCAAAATCTACTAGAGAAGGCTGCAAGAATATATAATTGTATTACTGTTTTTAAACAGACAAGCAAAATTATGAGGTAGTTAGGGTTATGTAACTGGAACTGTTTTATGATAACTGCCATAAAGCTGTGATTACATTGTGGATCTGCTAAGTAATTTTTTTTTTTTTAAAAGGCAAAGACAACTCAAAGGGTACAATATGGACCCTTCAGAGAAACTGCTGGATATTTTATCTATTTGTAAAACAACTATCTAATGTAGAAATTCATTTGTAAAAATACTGACATGCTGTTCTTTGCAAGTGCACATGTGCATGCAAATGAGAACAGAGTTTGGCCTGGAAGTTACAGACACAGTCTACACTGTCATCCAGCATTTTCTGAGAACATCTGCAGCATATCCTGAGACTCTGTGACTGAAAGCAAATTCTACGCTTTTGGGATCTTAATATAGTAATTCAAAGCCTACTCAGTACAGAGAACAACAGTGTATTGTTTAGTTCATGAGACTCCATTAAATGAAAAAACTCAAAGTGCTTTTTCACTGCCTAAGGAAGCGACTTACATCCCTACAAGTCTCAAGGATCTATAGATTTATACACTTAGCATGTGGATATTTATACAGTTCCATCTAACTGCAGATTATATTTTTGAATCATAAATAATGGTCATTGAATTAAGTTCCACTCACATTCATATTCTTTATAAAATTATATGATGATAACAATAATCTAAGGAAAAGGAGGCAAACCTATTTTAATCCATATACATTATATACACATTGCACTATGTAAGTGTGTATGTGTTCAGTGGTGAACCTGAATACTCTCAGAACACCTAATCTTGTCCTCTTTATAGCTTACTCCATTCAGTAAATTTAGACTGAAATATATAGTTTTCCTGTCTGGCACTGCATGTTTTGATGAAATCTGGTTCATGTAGAAATGAAAGCTTATTACATGCCTTTAGTATTTGGGACTTGGGATTTTATCTTTCTGAGAATGAACTCCTGCTCACAACCTGCAGCTATCATAGCTGTCATTCTGATCTTATTCTTTTCAAGTTCCCTTGTCAGATTGGTTTCCTCTCATGTTTGCAACTATTTCCAACTTGGAATTGCTTTAAAAATATTAGCACAGCAGGACACAACTGTTTTTGCTGGATAAAGAAATAGACTTGCAATTTTTGGTATAATTGTTCAAAAATACTCATAATTAACAAGAAGTTCTACTGTTCATGGTCATGGCTGGATGGACCAGAAAAGATGCCTGGGCCATGATGGGAAAACCACTGGAATTTTAATAAATTCAATAATTACTAGAAAAATAATACAACATATTGTGCATCACATAAGGAGAAGACTTTTCTATCATGGCTACAAAGATTACAGGCACTTGACAAGTCTGACAGTAACTCTTATTGAGAAATTCAATTAACACTACCCCTCCGTACAAATTACCTCCTTGATACAAAGGCAGCTGCTGCTTGGGCTGGAGGATCCTGAAGTTCAAGGGGAAAAGAGATCAAAAAGCATCTGCAGGAAGGTCCAGTTATCAGACCAGTTACATGATCACCTCCTGTTCTCTTAATGTACTAATTATGGCCGTGGCACTTCCTTCTCCATTCCATGAGAAACCAGCTGCAGCACTCCAGTGACACAGCAATTTTGTTTTCTTATAGAAAGAAAGAAAGTGGGTCTTGTAATTTCCAATCCCACTAGAAGAGTGCTAGTTCCACTGCTGCCAGTGGAATTGCTTGGTGCCAATGGATGATGGACTCTGCACTGTGCTGGGGGAGAGAAATCATAATGTGATCAGAAGTCAGTTGAAGAGCTGCAAGTGAGAAGAGTAATGGAAATAATGGTGCTTCCAAAATTTAGCATTTATTGTCTGTAATTGCACAATGAGATACAAGAAAGCATATCTTACATGTAGGATCTAGCAGATGCTTTGACTACCTTGTAGTTAGCTTAAAAGGTGGCCTTTTAGTCACTTCCAATGATAGAGCTGATTTCACACATGTCCCGCAATGACTTTCAGTATCTTTTGTTTTCAATGTTTATAGAGAAAAGCCATTCTACGGAGAGGTAAGATGCCTCCATGAAAAGGAGCAAGCTCCATTGATGGGGGAACATTGTGTTTAAACCTCTGGTTTCCATACAAGGTGCAAACCAGGAAGGTCTCCAGTGTCAAAGGACTCACACAAGTGGCAGATCTGTCTCCACTCTGCACATGACAGACACTCTTATGGGAAGGATCATAGGGAGAGCAGAAGCAAGCCAAACAGCTTGACACCTCTGAAATTTGTCTCCAGGAGCCAGAACTGTGGAGTGGGACCACTTTGGGTCACTGGAAGACTGGAGTAGCTGAACTTGAAGCTGTGAAAGCTGAGAGACACAGAGAATAGTCTCTAGGTGCCTGCAACAGTGCATAGCTTCGATAATGCAATTTCTGCTTTGAGTAAGACTCTCATGGGGAAATGCAAAGGGCAAAGAGGGTCAGAAGGAGAAGTGTGGCAGAAGAGAGTATGGTGAGGAGCAGGAAATGAGTTTGTGGTTGTCATCCTACTGAGCATTAACAAGCAGTACAGTTGGCAGAGGATGGCTCAGCCAGCTGGCATCCAAAGGAGGCCTCATTTCTCAAGCCACGGTAAGATTCAGTAAACTTTTCAAATGTATTTCACTGCTGCTGTTAGCAGTGAAATGGATAAATACCCCATGTTACCAGTTGAAAGGAAGGGTCATTTACTGGGGAGCTTAGGAAAAAACAAATTTCCAATGAACTGGAAATCCTGCTGTTTAACCATCTCTAATGGTAAGCAAAGTGCTATATCAATTGCTTTCAACACAGCAACTGTCACTTCTTTTGGCAATTTGCATCTTTTAATGCGTATTTTCAATCAACACTTTAGACTTCAGAGCTGTCACTGCCTTCATATTCCACTGCCGTTACCACAATCACAAGCCATTGCTTATCAGACTGACTGCCAGCACTGCACTTCTGCCAAAACTGTCAACACAGGTAGTTATAAGCTTTAATAAAGTTGTTTAAAGTTTGTGTATGTGTACGTGTGATTGAGGGAGATAAGAGAGTGAAAAAGAGAAAAGAAACTTAAATGCGGTTTTCAGTGCTTAGGTGGTAGGGCTATTAGAAGATTACACAATGAGGACAAAATAGATTGGAGTTGTCAACTGTTCTAATTTAAAAAAAAACAAACATTACAAAACTCTTGGATAATAACTGCATTTGCAGATGTGCATCTCTAGCATTGTTCTGTCATGAAACAGACAACAAAAGACAGGAAACTTCTATATGGGGTCAACAACACTTAATTGTGACAGCCTAAAATAAAGATTTGAATGTTGTCTGCAGAGAATCTTGTTCATGTATTTCTAAGTACCACCATCAAATAAACTGTTTGGGTTGGAAGTTGTGAAATGGTAACTGACACCACAAATTGTACAAAATTACCTGACATCTCTAATATCTCTCAACATTTTTGTTGTAACCCCATATCCCTAAAGATGGGAGGAAAGGCATGAGATTCTGATTTAAAATAGTATAAAATATTTTGAAGCTCTATTACAGATCCCACACAGGAGACTGTCGTAGTCCTTGTGTGTTAAATCATCCTGTTACAAGGATCAAGCCCATACGTGCTTAGCCAAGGTAAACTGCTGGCATTGAGCAAGGTTGACAGTATACAAGTAGAGGTGGTTCAAAATTTTCTGATATTTGTTTCCTGTCAAAAATATTAATTCATCTGACTAAGCATATTTTGCTGGAATAAATTTCATTAGAATTTTTGTGACAAGCATTGTATTATTACTATTATTATTTTACAAAGTGTTTTAGGTATTTATAAATACTGTACCATGAAACTTAAAGATGACTTCCAAAGTCATGTGTCACTATTATTCAATGTAATTCCTTGGTCATTGCAAGATAAATACTGCAATAATATGGGGTATTTTTCCTGAAATTCATAGGTGTGACACTAGTTTTTGTTAAATTCGAATAAAAGGAGATTTTCCCTCATATGATTTGATTTATACTCATTTTACTTGTCCCTTTCCTGGAAAAAAATGTGGGCACATGAATTAAAAGCAAATATTATAAATGCATTCTGACACAATAATACCCAATCAAGTTGATGCAATCCTGGCAAATCAAAACACTAATGATTTTTTTGGATAACTAATACTAAAAATATCTCAGTTATGAGACTCATCACTGGGTTACTCCTAGACACTTGATAAGGCTGAAATAAAAGAAGCAAAAAAATAATGACTTGCATTCCCTTCTGCATACATCTCATAAAAATATGTTAAAGTAAAGCCTACCTTGAGCACATTCTAATCCTTCCAGAAAGTGGTCCTCAATATCTGTATCATGGATATGGTAATTTTACTGTGGAAGTTATCAGTGGTTCTAGAGATATACAAACAGCAATTTTTGTTTTGTAGCAATTAATATTAAATGTTATTTAACATTATTTCACTTTGTGATTTAAACTCTTTGGTTTTCCTCATATCTTTCAACCATTCACACAAAATTAGGACTGCTTAGAAAAAAAATCACATTCCTTTCACGGATTGTGATCACACACTAAACTGTTTTTAAATGTGAAGCCATGGGTTTATAGCACAGCAACATTTCCCTTGCTTTGTGTGCTCTGAGTAATTTAAATTCCTCAGGAAGGATTGATGGCATGATTTACAGAAGCATTGCAGGGTCACTGTTTATTGCAACCCTCTGCACCGGTTTATGAAATTCTGAAGTTTATACAGTTTTGTTTACATAACTCTTTGTCCATTTATAAATGTCTGCAACATCAACTGCCATTGCAGATTTCAGTCTAAGTCATATATGAAGCAAGTAGGTAAACCAGTGAGGTTATCCTGCAGATCTTTATTTATATAAATAGATCATACCAGAGTAGCCTAAATTAAATGACAGATTTCATGCAATCCAACTGTTAATAAGAATTCCACTGACAATAACCAGCTTTGACTGGGCTGATGGCTTTTACAGAATAAGGAAAGGTCCTGTAATACTTTTTTGACCATTGCATTTGAAATGGGGTAGCAAAATATGATCCTGTTTATTTTTTTCAGATGCTTCAATACAAAAAATTTTAAGCATGACAACAGAAAACATCCCATTTTCTATTTTGAAAGTACTACATCCCTGTTTTCTTCAGTTCAAACTAATATCATCCTGAAATGAAACATCTATTGGGCACCATTGATTAGACTGTAATACAGAACTCAATATTCAGCAGGACAGCAATACACAGCATTCATCAGAAAATCCATTACAACCATGTATGATGTCTTTCAATACTTTTCCCAAGAGTTAAGAGGTGAGATACAAATTTTTACAGCCCCATATTTTTAAAGGACAATTATTTGTTAGGCACGTGTAATACAAAATATAATAGAGCTGGTTACATTCTAAACTCTGACAAGGCTTTAATTTCCATAAAGAGTTTTTGTTAGTATTTTCCTATCCTAAGCCTACTTTTTACTTGGGAGACCAGAATGTGTGATGAGTTCATCCTGAAATATGCCCAGCAGCTGATGAAATGATTTCCCACTGTTCTTCTGTTACTACTTGGAAGTGTGCTAGGTTCCAGCAGGAAAGTCCTGTGGCTGATGGAAGGAGAGCAGAGGAAATCTGGTCCCTGGCAAGGCATCCAAGCCTCTGACAGCAGCAAGCTGCTGCGGTCAATTCTCAGTGGTGCAATGGGACCCAGTAGTTGTTCAAATCTCATAGTGCTCAGAAGATGAAGTACCTCATCTCCTGTATCAGAAGAAAGCTTGCACACCAGAAACACACAGAAGACTTTCAAAATATTATGTAACCAGAACAAGTAGTCAAAACTTTTCCCAGATCGTTAGGACTGTATTAACTCCATTTACAGTACTATTATACACTGTTTCTAGAGAACAATCAGGAAACTGAAACACTGCATTGGCTAAAGTGACCAGGAGATGGACCAAATTCAGATGAAAATCATAAAATGTCAATTATAATAGCCACATAATGACAAATGGCTTAAAGACCTTGATCTAATGCTTCTTATTTGAATGCACAAAGAATTGCCCAATTACAATGAATACCCAAAGACAATTAGCATTCTGGAGTTCATCCTTCTGTTATTATTGTTCAAGTTATTCAAACATTTCGAGAGTCAGAAAGAAAATGAAAATTATTCTGCAGTTTGAGCATTCACTAGGGACATCCAGAGCCTCTTCTCAGCTCTCATACAAAGCAGGAGAGCTGATTAAGACCAGTTCCAGAATACAAATTGGACAAACTATGAATTAAATTGTAGAAACACCTCATCCTTAGTGGTAAAGACTAAAGGTGCTGTTGACTCTTCCTGAATACTTCACAAAGCCAGCTTCAATATTTTTAGTGGCAGAATATGCCTTTTCTTTTTTATCTCCTTATTACAGTGGTTGATAGAAAAGTTATTCTCATTTCCTAATACTATCTGAGAACACTTAATGAATTTTTATATTGTCTTGATTTTTCTGTTGTCTATTCCTTACTTTTATTCATGTTTGCTATACAAGTCAGTACCATTATATTCTCTTGACTTTGGCTGTTCTTCCTATTGCTGAAAGTTCTTTATCTCTGTCTGGAATACTATCTGGGTTTTTTTTCTACAAAATAGAATTTCCTTTCATAGGATAAAAAACAATTTATTTGAGGGCATTGTAATAAAAGGGGTACATTTTGAAAAAAATTTTAATACCAAAAATAGGAAAAAAATAATCTGAATTCATCAAATAACTGTGCTCTGTAACTTTCAGAATAAAGATTATTTTCATTAAACAATTTTCCTTCCTGAAATTTCCATTCATTATTTTGCTAAGAGTTCTATATTACAGCATAATACAAGTTTTTTCTCTGACAACTAATTCCAATCAGCTCAAAGTTATACATACAAAAATATGAAAATATTGTTATCAGTTTTGTTTGTGTCACTTCTAAAAATTATTAAGATTTAGGACAAGCCTGAAACAGTTCAAGTGTTTCCTGTACTTTCTCCAGTCCAGGGCTCCACACTATCCATGACACAGAGCTACCAGTACCATAAATGTATGATTTCACACAAAGAACTATAGAGGCAATTATCACAATCCACATGGAAAATTATGCTTTTTATGGTACAATTTACCAAGTTAAACTGGCAATACCTATAGGGGTAGAAGAAAGAGGATATCATGTAGCAGAGCATAGCTAAGAAGCAATCCTGCCCAGACAAAGGAACAGGGCAGGCACTGAGAATGAGTTTTTTCAATAAGGCCTGAAAAAATCTTCACAGAACAGTTGAAGAAGCAACTGGAGATATAGAACAAAATGACTGCAGACAGCAAATACTGGTTGAAATCACTATTTCTCACTGTATTTTGGCAGGTCCTTGTGTTTGGAGATGAGTTTTCTTCCTTTCTCTCACTATTCTGGTTTTCCCCCTCCCTTTCTGTTTCTTTTTTCTCACTTATCCATATTACATCTTACATTAACTGGTTTAATTTTTCTGAATCTCTACTGTGTACCCTCCTCTATTAATTGAATGCATGAAGGCCTCCTACATTGCTTGCTTTCATGCAAAGGGAATACATGACACAAGGAGGTGTTTTCCTTGGTGAAGGCAGCTTAGCATGATCCCTCTGCAGCACAGAGATGCCTGCTAAGAGTAACACCTGTCACCATTGAAATAAATGAGAATTGTGGTATTTACTTCAGTAGATGTAGTGTTGACCTCATCAGGGTTTGGTCCAAAAATCGACTGGCATCCCTAGCTGTTAAGATGACTAATTCATGTGGCTCACATAAATGCCAATGCCAGTAAGGGACAGAATCTCCTTTGTAACTGATCCAGTGAGCAAACTATAAATGTTTCTCATAAACACACTCAATGCCTGTACTCAAAGAGTTGCTATCCTTCTTTTACTGGGTGGGAAATGACCATCCATTTACTATGTGTGTCTGGAGATAAGGGCAGAATAATTAGCCCTAAGCTGCCTTTGCACGCCATATTTTTGACTCCCTTGTGCCACTTCACTCTGTTGTCCTAATTTCTGTGCATGCTTTCAGATATTCAGTGTTCAGTGATATACAAATTGCTTAATCTTCCTCCAGTTTAGCTTTTGGTATCATCAGTCTCTCCCCTCTATGCAGATTACACATTTAAATTTCCCAGTGTGCTTTTAGCAGTCAGGTATATATTTGTTTCATCTACTGCTTACCAAAACATTAATGCATCTGTCTCTCAACCTCTGCAAGAGACTTCTCAGGGCATATTTCAACCTTTTTATTTATTTGGTGACCATAAAGCTTGTTTAAAGAGACTGAAATGGGAGAACCAGGAATATAAGACTTCTAATATGCTCTATTTTAAACTAAGCCTATCAGAGCCAGCTGAGATGTTGTATGGTCTCCTGCTGAAAAATTGTTGGGAAGAGTCTTCAGATTCCTTGTCTCTGAGTGCTCACTATGATTCACTGCAAAGGACATGGCTGCCATCCTCCTTTACTACTGTGAACATTGTACTGGTTTTTTACCTATAACAAAACCATGGCAGGCAGGAGTAGAATCATAACCTGCCAAAGGATTACATTTTACTTACTCCTCTTTTAAAGATCAGGCATTGGATTTACAGGCTAAACTGCAGCTGGAAGAGTTCCTCATGAGAAGTGCAGGAAGAGCGGTGCTAACCAATGAGGAAGATCATGCTTCTACTATAGCTCCCTATGACTCAAGTGCAGCAGACCTTGCATTGGCTAAACTGTCCCCTGGGAACCAGCACAGAAGCCACAGGCAACACAGAATTTCTTTAATATCAATGTGAGAAATACTACAATAGGTAACAGTTTTAACTGTAAGCTTATCAGAGAGAGAAAATTTGAGACATGTATTAGTATTTAGCAAGAAACTTCAGAAAACATTAAGAAAAAAGTTTGAAAACTGAATCAATTTCATTATATTAATTTTGCCATTTCTAACACCATGTTTGTAACAAACTCACTCCGGCCCAAATAAGAATTACCTGACCTCACCTTTATCTATGTTTAAGAATTCTGTAACTTCTCATCAAAGTTTTCCATTCTTTGTATCAGCTACTGATGCTCAGTACACCCTACTGATCTTTGCAATGTAACATGGACTATTACCTGTCTTTTTATAAATGCATGAAAATATCTTGGGGTATATTTTATGAGAAGGTGAGTAACTTTGAGATGCATGTAATCTGTTTAGCACAGCCATGGGTATAAATAGACAGTTTTTGTAGTGTCTATTTTCAGGTGTATGAGCATGGTTAAGAAAGGAAGAAAAACTTTACACCCATGCTCGTTTGCAACACCTGTAAAAACCCTAGCAATATAAAACTGATGGGGATAAATACAGAGGGAAGTTGTGAGAGAATATTTATATCAGATAATGAAAGTGAAGTTCTGCTAACATCACTTTCCATATTACTTTATTACAGATACTGCTTTTCTCAGAAGATAAACTGAAGTAGTATGTAAAGCATTGAGCTTTTAATGATATTCTGAATGCAGCTCTCAACAGTATGGCTTCAGTATGACTTGACACTTGTTCAGGTACTGCACGACTGTTACAAGCTGCAGAAGCAAAATCTAAAAATGAAACAAAGTTTAAATTGAACTGAGAGCTTGAAAGACAGGGACTATGGCAAAAGAACACATTTGAGCTGTGTTAATCTCATGTAGGACAGTGACATCTAAGAAAAGTGTAATTTTATGTGGTTCATTAGACTGTAATGGACCTTCTTCTCTTTGAGGTTGTGGAAGAGGGCCCTACTGAGCAGCCCTACTGAGATAGAAGGCAACCCTAGTGAGCTGAAGTCCTCCTACATTTCTTCTGAAACAAGGTATTCTTTGATTCTCTTTAAATAAGAAATTTGGTTACAGAAAACGTAAATCTAATGGAAATTCCCTGACAGCAGTAAATCAACAATCTTCATGCCAGTTGCCTGCTAGTGATATAGATGTTTTTTTTGTCTTTTGCTGATAAGCACACTGAAATCTGTCAGGATATATTATGTTACCTCCTTTTAATTAAAGATAACAATATGACAATTTTTGTCACTGAAACTGAGCCTAGCTACCTATCTTGAGAAGATAGTCATTGCAGCACTAATGACTAGGAAATACTGTTTATCAAACTAGCAGAACTGAAATTGGAACAAAATTTCTGAGCTTTCTTTGAACAATAGATCCTTTCCCTTCAAATCTCAGGACAAGGTAAATATCATAGTTTGTCAATAAACATTTTTTCTCCTACCAATTTTATTCATGCCTTAAAGGTCTTCTGTTAGCTTATTACTTACAGAAAGCATGCCTGAAGCAATGAGAAACTTTCAGGGTATATAGTTTCTCACAACAATAACCCTTAACAGATCACAATTACAACTATGGTCTTTCATGCTCTTATTTCCACTCATTAGAAGGAAATTGATGGCTGGATTCTATTTCCCATCACCAGTCACAGCATTCTTTAGTTGCCCTTCTACTAAGTGTTTATGAATATCTATCTAAGAAAAAAAGGAAAGTGCTTCTGCAATAAAAAGTTGCTACGAAAAATCTGTAAAAAAGTCTCTTCAGAAGTTTATATTTTGTACCAAATAATTAATTTTTTGTTTACTGCTTTTCAGAATAAATATTTTGACTATTAAAACCTCCAAATGTATGACAATAAACTCAAAAATAGAGCTATTTCTTCCAAAGCTACACTGCAAAATGTTTCTATTTGGATTTTTTTTAACTTAAAAAACAAAGTCATGATTCATAAAATTCTGCTAATCCAGACAAAACTATACTGAACATGAAATGTCTTGTTACATGTCATGCGATCACATTGCAGAACAAGGTTTGTAGAATACATCTTCTTTCTTGTTTATCTACTTACCTATGAGTTGCAAAACATTGTCACAGGTGGATGCTTCAGTGTAGTTTTTACAATTGTCACTTGATAGACGGATATTCCTAATTACATGAAAAGGTAAAAATCCAACTGAAAGCAAAAGAACACTTGTGAGTTGCAAGCACATGTTTTGCAAAGTTCGGTTGCTGAGTCCATTCACAAGTTCCATTTCCAATTCTTGCACATGCAAATGTGTCAAGTAAGTCCTTCTATATCCTTAATCCCCAAAGCAGCATAGTTTAAGTACAAGCTGAAATTTTAAAATATCCCTGCAATTCTGCAGACAATAATATTTTGTGATTGCAAGTGTTCACAAGTGCTCACTCAGAATCTAGTGATTACAAGTTTCTGGAGAAAGTGGCTTGAGTTTGGGATGCTATGACCTACTATAGTATCATTTTCAATGCAAAATAATAGTAACATTAAAAATATATATATATCCACAGCATCTTACTGGTCTAAGCAAATTTTCAAATGAAAGAAAATTTGGAACAGGAATAGTCGGAGAATAACTTACCTAAACACAATGTAAATAATTTCTGTTACTGAGTGTAGTGGAGGGAAGATTTAGGTTGGATATTAGGGGGAAGTTCTTTACTAGGAGGGTGGTTAGGTCCTGGAACAGGCTGCCGAGGGAGGTTGTGGATGCCCCGTCCTTGGAGGTGTTCAAGAGCAGGCTGGACGAGGCCCTGGGCAACCTCATCTAGTAGATGTGTTTGTTAGGTGGCCCTGCTAGGCAGGGGGGTTGGAGTTACATGATCCTTGGGGTCCCTTCCAACCCAGGTCTTCTGTGATTCTGTGATTCTGTGATCCTCAGAAACTCGATTTTTAAAAAAGTACCTCTAGAACTGCCTTATTTTTCTCTTGATTAACTATACTGTGATTTTAGCATGCTCTCTAGGGTCTCCATCATTTTAAATTGTTCTTACTGCCTGAGTTTCATGATTTGTGACCCAATTTGATTTCCATGCAGATCTTTTTGGGGTACCACTTGAGAAGTGCTGCAGATTGTGCTAATGCTCTCATAATTTGTGCTTACTTTATTCCCGTAGTGATTTCATAGAATTTCGTTTATCTGTGATGCCAGAAAGACTGTAGGAATATTGAGTCCTACTTTGTCAAAACTACACAACACACAAGAATCCTCATGCACAGGATTTCTCAGTGGATACGCAGAAACTTATAGTGAGGAACACAATTTTTAGGTGTTAGAAAACTTATTTAAAAATCTACAATGCATTAAATTAATGTTACATTGGAGCTGAGAATAGCTAAAAGAAATTGTGAATCTGATTTTAATCTCCGGAGCAACATAAACCAGCGAAGGAATCTAAGTCAAATTGGTCCTTGAAAGCAATGCAGTTTCCCTTCTTTTGTCATTCAGGAGGGTCTCTGAAGAGGAAAACAAACTAGTAGAACAATATCCAAAAGGAAAACAAAATATGTAACATATCTTGTGAACATAATATGGTCAAACTTGTAGTGCATTACAGTAGTAAAACTAAACTATGCAGCCCTACTAGGAATGCTTAGTATCACAGGGCAGTACACAATGCACCACAATCATCCTTTTTAATAGAATTTTGCCTGGAATTTTTGGGTTGTGAGGACAGCAGAGACTCTCATCTGTTGTTCAGTACTTGCTCTGATCTCCCATTTATCTCCAGGTTTACAGATACATACAACACAGAACACTTGACTGTCTTTCTAAAAATCTTCCACCAGAAAGGAAACTGTTCTGCCCTGTAAGGGTGGGTTCTGTGCTAAGCTTAAACATGTTAAACAGGAGACCTGTCACAAAGATTTTTAAAAAAAATTGTGTATAGTCTAAATTATTTCAATTCTTCATACAAAAACAAACTGCCAAGAAAATTAAACCTAGCATATTTTATCTGCGTTAATAGCAAATTACAGAAATTTTGTAGGTACTCTATTGCTAAAAATCAAGTCTAGTAAAGTCTAGACCTTACAATGCAGATTTTAATGCAATTTCTATGAATTTTTCATTCATATTAGCTTTCAATGTCTTTCCAAAGAAATTCAGTGTATTGCATTCACTGTAGAGCTTCTAAAGACCTTTGGGACAGTGCACAGGTGCAGGAGCTCTCTAAGGGTGAGCAAAACAAAGGCTTTTCTGAGGCTGTGCAGTCTATTAAATGGTGAATGAACAGGTTAATAAAGAAATAACTTTCTGCAGAGAGAAAAAGAAGACAAGGTAATAGTGGAAGAAGGTATGGTTCCAAGGTTTGGTCTATATGAAGTAGAAAACATGACACAGTGATGAGAAAATCCCTGAGGAAATAGCCTCTAGTCCAGAACTACCCAGTGCTTGAAACCACTGTCAGTAACCCTTTGACTCAAGTATAAAAAATTACACTTCTCCACACTATAGAATTACTCTACAAAGCAAGCAGAAGACAAATTCATGAAGGAAATTAATGTGTTAGGTAGAGCAAGGGTGGCTGACCCAGAAAATTAAGGCACAGTACCACGTGATCCATGGTGTGTTGTCAGTGATGCTGAGGTAGATTAGTCAACTCAACTGACTTCTTCCATCACCAAAGCTAATTTAGCTATGGAGATATCACACCACCATCAGCCATGCAGATGTAGTAGTTCTCTTATTTTCTAATCTG
Source organism: Turnix velox (assembly GCA_013400935.1). NCBI lineage: Eukaryota > Metazoa > Chordata > Aves > Charadriiformes > Turnicidae > Turnix > Turnix velox. The sequence continues at coordinate 27,749 of VZTY01002070.1, forward strand.
ACTGGGGACTAAAAGATGTTTTGGGGAAATTGAATTTTGATGTAAAAGTAGTGATCACACAGGCTCACACTGTCTAGTTTTTCAGCATGTTGTTTCTTCCCCAGATCTTAAAATATGACTCCATGAACAGTAACAGTTTCCTTAATAAAGCTTATGTTCACTTGGAAATAGAATCTTCCAGAAGTTGACAGAAAAATAACAAATTTAAGACTTTCCTTTGCTAAAAATCTAGCACATCACATATATTCTATAGCTTTATCCAGCTCATGTAACATGACACATGCTGTCAAAGAACGACAGCCGGGTTTCTGCACTTGAATTTAGTTATTTAAATATGACTACTCACTGATTTAAACAGAGTTTTAATGTTATTCTAATGTTGCCAAAAACATAATTTTTCTGGGAGTATTTTTTCTTTAACATCTGGAATCCAGGGAATAATAACCTTAATTAAGAAGAGTATGAAGAGTCCTTGCTTATTTGGTATTCATGTCTTTAACAATTTCAAAACTGTCCATTTCAAGACAGATGCATTCCTCCATTATCTTTTTTTAGCTTTTCCCATTGTGATACAGTACATTTTTCTTTTGATGGGTATCTTTTAAAGTATAAAGATGAAAGTTACATCTTGTCAATTTCTGTGGTGAAAAAAAGGGTCAAAAAGAGAGAGACAAGAAGGCAAAAAAATAAAGTGCACCTTGGTGAAGAGTTTTATTGATGACTTGTCAGCTTCAGCATAGTGTCATGACTTTTGCTTCAGGAAAGCAGTGTTTCGTCTATAATGGGTCATGAAGGAAGGCCTGATCAAAGATTGCTTTCTTTGTTTCTTATGGACAGGAACAAATAGGTATTATGCAGGGTTTCTGGAAAAACTTCTGCATCCAGTATATTTGCCACCACTGCCACACATGCAAAATTGCAGGTGAAATTTTCAAGTAAGTCCTCTTTTCTAAAACCTACTCAGGTGGGTTTACTGTCAGAACTTTTAATCACAGAAGTTCATCATTAGTTTTTCAATTAAGCTTATAATACAAAAATATAATTCAGCAAAACCCACGTGTCTATGAGCATTAACATAATTTTGAAGCTGTCATAGCATTCCAAGAAAAGACTGGACCAACTGGAGAAATGGCAGCATGGTTAACTTCCCTGGGAAGTTTTTTTCCACCTTTCCGTGCAGATTTTAACAACCCAAGTCAAGTGCTGACTGACTGGCTCTACATCAAGTTCACAGTGAAAGCAGAAAACTCTATCTGTATGCTTACAGAGTTTGATTTTCCAAACAGTGGCTCTGCTCATTCCAAGCATTACATTTTTTGGTCTTAATGAATTATAACTTCATATAGTAGATGGTAATTTTGAAAGCAGTAATGTACACGTTTCATGTGGTTTGGGGGAATAGCAATGAAACAACATATAGGATTGCACCCCACCTCCTTGTCCTTTCTCTCTTGTTCTTGAAACTAGTTTCCTGAAGGCTACAATTCTTCAAAGCGTTTAACAGATTATATTTTATACTTGCATGAGACAAAATTATCAGTCAGTAAACTGAGTTGCATTGTCCAGAAAAGACTACCATATTTGCCCTCTTCAAGCTTTCTTAAAATAAACACTGACAATGCTATAATCTTACCAATAGTGTTTGCAATGAGGCCTTATTTTTCAAGCAATCTGTTTGAAAACGGATGTTTTGTTTCACACATAAATGCTAATTATGCTTATCACTAATTAACTTTTCCTTTGCAGATGGCTTGTGAGGAAGAACATCAGGTCAAAATATATTTCCAAGTTTCGTTTTTCACCGACATGTCTTTCACAATTTCTCTCATCTGCAAAACAGGTTGTTTGTCATTTTATTAGGAATATTCACTTCTAAAGTCAAGTATACCTCACTATAACATGTATTGCTGTAGGTACTGAGCATGTCATAATCTCTAGTGTCACATCAGTCCTGAAAAGTAAAGGAGATTTCTACGTTTAGGATCAGGAGACACAGAGAGGTTCAGGACTTACTTTAACAAAAGATTTGTGATCACACATACAGAGCTCCTTGCTGCTGAAGGAAAACCAGGCTGTGGCTCTAAAGGCTTGTCGTATATCAAGGATAAGGACTCCTCTGTGTATTAGGTAATTTCAGGGCTAGAAGAAATAAACATAGAGAAAAGCAATCCAGTTTCAGATTTAAGAAACTAAGGCCTATCTAAGATCTAACTCAGCAGAAACTTTGTATCACCTGGCTGTCAGCTAACACCTTCTCCACTTTACAGATCATAGCAGATGCTGAATGATGTTTGTAACAGTCCACATCACAACATCATTAGGCCCTTGCAAGGTCACTAGCTGCATTTGAGATGGAGTCCATATAACCTAGTACACAGTCATTCTTTTGATGTGTTTGCTGCTATGCAGTGACTAGCAAAACATATAATTTTATAAAATATCTTTGTGATAATTCATGAAAACCTTAACTTAGTCATCAGGAGAATGCAAATTATAAAAGTAAAGCAAAATAAAATGAGGCACAGCACTTTGAAATAATGTAAATTCTATGATAACAAATCATAACTTCTGTCTTGAATATTAGCCAGTGAATTTATGTGGTACATCACTGAAAAATTGCATGGTAGATAGAATTCCATAATATTTCAAAGCAAAAAACATTCTGGATAGGCTGTCTTTATGTTGTCATTGAAAATACATATTTCAGTTCCTGGTATCAGAGAGTCTATTCAAATATCAGAAGCCTTCACCTAAGATGTTTAAAATGGCTATCTGGATGTGGTAAAATCTTCACTGAAGCATGGATAGTCCCCAATGGTCTTCAATCAGTCAGACTGCATGTGGAAGGCCTCTTCACCTACCTCCTTGGGAGTCATGCAGAGGGTGATGCAGCACAAGAGCATTGCATTTTTGAAGGCTGTTCTTAGACAGCTGTGAAGAAAGGGTTCTTAATACTTGAGAAATATTTCCCTGGGGCTGAAGATTCCCTAAGTGAAGTAAAACAAAGCAGAAATATTCAGTCTGTAGTGATTTTCACTCTTTTTCTCTGTAGCTGATAACACCATCTGCACAAGGATTTTCTGCAAGCAGGCTAAATTCATTGACTACACCATTCACTCCAGATTGTTTTCTCTGCTCTATATAGCAATGTACAATTGTTGATTAATCAAAGTGCACAGTTCCCCAGTGAGAAAAATAAGTACTGTTATCCACAAATGCGGAAAATAAGGCACAGGAACTTTATATGACCAGTGAAAAGTAGCTGGATAGTTCAGTTTTGAATAGTAGATCACTGGAGCAACCTTTCCCCATCATTACATAGCATCCTGAAATATTCTACTCTATGCTTTCTTTTTATTATTTGTTTGAGAGATGAGAATTTGGGAAAGAAACTCTAATAAAATGTCTCTTTGCGTACCTTCAGAAGGAGTTGCAAGTGCTCATTATATGTAATTAAAAATATACATTGCCATCTGATATCAGATTACTTATACACTGGAATTTCATAAATAAGAGGTTTCTTTGATTGGATAAATTCTAAGGTGGAAAATCATAGCTAGATCTTGCAAACATATACCAGATGATTTGATCTTTCTCCCTGGAAATTAATATGCATTTGATAACAAAACAGCACATTCCTTACCCACCAAAATAAAAGACGTGGCTGAAACAAAGGATCTAAGGGGTTAAATTATTAACCTGGTGCCTGGGAAACAGGAATGCAATCCAGGAGTGAAAACTGTTACATAAGCAGAAAAACTAAAGAGGCTAAGAAATGAAGATTGAATACAATCTCACAGATACAGAAACTGTAAGCAAATACACCTTTTCAGCATAGAATAACTAGAAAATAATTGTAGAATTCTTATTTATGGATTATTCATACTTAGTTTCATGTTCTATGTGCACTTTTCATATGTGCAACTATGTAAACGCCATTTAGATTAGTATGGCTGTTTCAGCATGCATTGATTTTAAAAAACAGTAAAGGCTATAATCACTGCATTCCTGAGTTTACACTGCAGTTTGAATAAGGATGGCTGTACAGCAATATTTCCTGAAGGAGGAGATATTATTGAGAAAAGGCTTTGACCCTTGAGAGAAATGGCAAGAAAAGAGCGGGTTCTTGGGAGTGATAAGACAAGTCCCACCTTGTGGCAGAGTTTTGCAGAGTGTCTGCAATCAGAAGATGCAGTCAGAGTAGAGCATGTACTGACTTCTGTCATTTTTGGTCAGGATTGTGCTGTCACACTGTGACCACAACTTGCTATTAGTGGGAAAGGATCTCAGCAGGGTCAGAAATACCAATGTAAGAAATAAAAACTCAAGTAGAAACTAGAGTAATTATGCATTAGTAACAAAACTGAATTAGAATTGAATTACAATTAACCGTGCATACTGCATAGAATTAAAGATTAATGGTTTAAAGGAATAAATGGAATAGGTGTAAAGGAATAAATGGAATAGGTGTAAAGCAGAGATCTGCTGCCTGAGTAGGAAAAGACTGGTTATCATTTGGTTCTGATTACTTCAGCTTTGGTGTAAGAGAAAACTGAAAAACATACCTGGGTAAAGACACCAGAAGGGAAGTGGATTATTCTGGAAGCTTGCCACAGGACTGCAGCAATGTTATTTTCTCAGTTTATTCAGTTACTCATGACATACAATATTAATTGATTATATTCATAGGCAGTTACACCCCCGACAAATTAATTCTGTATTAACCAATTTAAAAAAAATATTTTAGCATTTTCTTCTATAACAGAGACTAAATTATTCTCTACTTAAGTACTAAATTTAAAATGTCCTATTCATCTCACATCAAGAAAATTATCACTTCTTGCATCAGCAATTTCAACTGGCCTCTGCTGCATGGAAGTGGATGCTAACTGGTAAAATGCCAAATAAACCAAATGTTATTTAAATGTTATTTTATGGAATGGTATCTTGCATTGTAATTGCCTGTCCCCATACATACAATACCCTTGACAACTAAGCATGTCAGACTAAATTCTAATCAGGCTTACTTTGGTGTAGATCCAAACTGAATTACTTTAATGAGCTGAAGAGCAAATTTTCCTTTCAACAGACATGTAGGTTACCAGCTTCATTCCATGTTAAATGACAGTGCTGGTTGGTGAGGCTATCAGTTGTGGGAAAAAATGTGAAGAGCTAAGTTAAAACAGTTCACGGTTGATCTGAGATGCTGAAAAGAAAGTAATACTCCTGAGAACATTTTATGTGACAACAGAGGGTCTGATAGAGATACAAATCAACTGAAATGCAGAAAGACTTTAGTGGTAACAGTATGTTTTGTGCAACTCTATGGTTTTTAGAGCCCAGAGTTTGGTGACAGTCTAAGAAACTCAAGTTCCTGAATGAAAGATATTACAGTTCAAGTAGTTGAGAAAGAGGTGAATATAATAAACAGGGGAACAGAAAAAAATAATGAATCCCTTGTTTCTAAGTAATAACATGAACAATGCATTGTGATAAATAGATGTTAAGAACTTCATATTAGATCTGTATTCATAATGGTGGAAGGGATATTGAGAGCTTTAAGCTCAGAAATTCATAACAAGGTAAAATATATTTAATTAATTCAGCAAAATGGACTATTTAAAAATTCCACCAATCCAAAATGGGTGCAGACACACAAACACACACATATTCTCTCTTCTGAGAATACAACATCATTTTTCACATCATGTGCTCCCTGCATAACATTTTATTCTTCCTTTTGTGCTGCCTCATCACTACAGGAATTGAGTATTTTTCTTGTAAGTAGTCTCATTATTTTTTGCTTATAAAGCATTACAACTTCCATACAGTGAAGTTTTGTACAGCTCTTTGTTATTATCATGCTGCTTCACTGTAAGCTGTTTGACATGGTTGACAAAGAACCACAGCTTCAAAAAACCACAGCTTCTTGTATATTTAAAATGAAAGCCTTAAAGTTTTTCCAAACATACATCTTAATATATTACTTCTAATTAAAAAATGTTCTGCAGATTTATTGCTGAGACTAACAATGTAAGAACTAAAAACCTTTTTCTTAGTGCTTCAGTGCTTACAGCAGCCAGGGCAGTGGGCCAGTCCAATGTATATGATCCATTCACTCTGAATTTTTTTTGTGTTGGGAAGTTTTCAGTCCTGCTTGAGGAGAAATTTATGCAGTACATTCATCCACTCATTTACTTCTGCAGACAATCACTAAAAAGTCTTCAGTATACATGTACCAAAGAGTGGGCATGAGGTAAGTTTAAAAGTGTAGGAACCAAATACCTTGAGAAAATAAAGACTCCAGATGAAGCAGGGAACCTGGGCAAGGGCTGAGCAACAGGGTCAGGAATAGCTAAACTTGGAGTAGAATGATGGGCACTGTGTTCACAACTCAGTGTGCAAATTTGAAGCCAGGTTTACGTTTGAGTTTCCATGAAATTCAGATGTCACTTTGCTTTACCCTCTCATCACTGAGGCTTTGCTGCTTGTGATCTGCTGAAGCTGTTTTTGTAAACTGTCTCCTGGAAACATTAATTAAAGCAATTAATAGCTACACCTATTGAAAAGAAGGCATTTCTAGATTCAGGTTGCTATTTTTTTCTAGATCTAACTGATGTTCATGAGCACCAAAGACTGAAGGAGGCCAAGAAGTGATGAAGATTCTACTCTATGTTTTCTCCAGGTAAAAAAACCTAATTTTTTTTGTGTTCAGAAATGACATGACTATAGTGGCACTACTCTGGGGTACCTTAACACAAAAGGGAACAGAGACACAACTAATGTCTGATAAAGAACAGGTTGTAATGATCAGCACCTGCAGAGCAGTGCAATTGCTGACATTAATGGTGCAGATTAGAGAGAAACTGGGGGAAAATGGGGGTTATCTGCTTCTAACTTTAGCATTGTAATAAATACCAAACTCCTCAAAAGCACTGAGCAAGCGAACTTTCTCATCCTGTGTTTATCACTCATTAACATGGTGATAATTTACTCTGTGTAAAGTTTCACAGTCTGAGGAACTATATATATGAACATGACATTAATATATGAACAGGTTTTATATCGCCGTTGTTCATTTTAGTGCATTTGACTGAGTACTCTTGCCTGATTGTTCTGTGTAACTTCTCATGCCACTTCACTGATCAGCAGTCAAGACCCAGGTTTTTCAGTGAAATATGTAAAGCTGTATACTACCTAGGCTATGTCTCTTATGAAAGTAAATATTTCAGAATGTGCTGTAAATTTTGCTTCATTCTTTTTCCTTGGGGTCTGCATGTTGCTTCTTCTTTTGTCCTCTTTATTTTTTTTCCTGTTCAAAAGCAGCATTAGCTTTCTTATTTTTGTCATATTTATTCATTTGACTGGAGAGAATTTTCCACATCTTTCCTCTTATAAAAATAAAGTATGTTAATTACTTCTAATCTTTCCTCTTCTCATTGTCGGAAACTATTGGATTGTAATTTTTCTTCAGAACTTAAAAATGACATGCTGAGAAAAACATCGTACGTGCATTCATGACTGTCTCCTCTGTCTAAGGTCCACTGGATTTTGACATTCCTCAGGGGATATGGGAGCCTTGCAGGAGTGACAAACAGAAATGGTGAAATATCAAGATTCAGCTAATTCAAATCTCACCCTGTCAGACCTCAAGTAAGTTACCCTGCTGACAACTAGCAGAGGTCTGAGACAGATGCATTTCCGATTTGTGGAAATCAAATGTAAATTTTGTTTCAGACTCTTAAAAGAAATCAGCTGTGAGGTCTGGTTTTATTCTGGAAGCTCTTTGTTGTTTGGGGAAATGTAAATGGTACATTTTCATACCTCCAAGAGATAACCTCACTCCTAATAAGATGAGGCATTTTTGCTTTTGATGAAAATGAGGCCACTCCTTGTTAAGTAGAAAAACATCTTCACGTTTTCAGAAAAAAACCCTAAACCATGCCTCCAAAAGTTCAGTCCTAAAATTACAATTAAACTGTTGGAACAGTGCTTTTCTTTTTAAACTACCTAACATAATCAGAAAAGGAAAATTAAAAGCATGTTTACTAAATTTAAGTTTGTTAGCACCAAAAATTTATAGACTCACGAAAAAAAATCTGTTGCTCAATAACATTATCAAGGTTAACAGATTGAGAGTAATAAATTGATAGAAAAATAGGTCCCAGTACATTAACCACACAACTGGGAAAAGAAATTATATCTTTTAGCATGGTTTTGCTTAATCATCAAGTGAATTACAAGCATATAAACAAAGGAAAGGAGAAGAAACATGAAACAGATAGGACTTGTACAATACAGTTTGTTTCCCTGTATGTTCATTACAATCTGTGATTACAGACTTTTTGTAATGAAGGTACATTATTCTCAAGTTCATGTTTGTGTGCTGAGAAGAAAAGAATATGAAAAAAGGGGATTTTGTTATTTTGATAATGTATCTGAAAAGTCTTTTTTTTTTGTGCTCATTCTGTAGACTCAGAGCAGCAAGTATTATTCAGCAAACAAAACCAAATAGCAAATAATTTATAAATATTTAGGATTAATATGATCTCCCTTTTCAGAAACAATAAAAATTGATAGGAATCAATTTCAGACCAAAGCTCCAAGCCTAATGCTGAGGGAAGCAGGTTGAAGCAAAAATAGCAAGCATGCACTGTGAATGTTTGTGGAGGTGTGAATATATGAGGACTGGCATTATGCCAGTGAAGCTATAATTTCACCATATTTTATAGGTTTCACCATTACACTGCCTATAACAATGTAAGATTTTTGTATGTATCCCATTAATTTAATATAAATTGTTGCTTGATGAGAAGTGAGACTTCATGGCCGTAGCCCCAGCCCCTCAATCACATGTGCAGCACAGGCTCAGTTAAACTCTGAATCATCATTTAGGCTGTGAGGGTTTTAGAGTACAAAGAGTTAATTCAGTAACATAAAAGAATATACAAAGACAAATAGTTGTGTTTGTTATCAGATATGAGACCTGGCAATGAGAAAGGAGAAGCAATTAATCATTATCAAGCACTACATTCAAAGGTAATAGAAAGAAAACAAGAACAGTATGTGGTGCAATTCTTAGTGAGAATCCTAAACGAGTATGAATTAATTTTGTCACAAATTGAGCCCAAAAGAATTCCAGACAAGGTCATTGTTAAATTCCCTCTAAGCCCATTTAAGCACAGATGATGTGATAAAGGATAGTCTCCTCTCTCCACTAGGCCATGAGTTTACTGAGTGGTCTCATTGGATGCATAGAGGAAAATAAAAAGCTAATGTAAAGAACGTTCCTCTCAGGGTGACAGGATACAGCTGAACAAGCAGGAACCATCTGTCAGGCTTACTAGAAAGTTCCATATAAGCTTTACTTTTTCCCCCAAAATACCATGATCCGCACTTTTTTAGAGCAAACTGATAGCAGCTTACTTATAAAGTCTATTAATTAAGCAGCATAATAAGGATATTATGTGATTTATAACCCACTGTAGTCTTCTCATACTATCAAAACAATGCATTTTAGGGCTAAAAGGGGGCCTAAATGTATGTTAATATCAGGTCATTCAGTATGTTAATACTGCATTACAAATATCACATTCTAGAAGACAGAGAAGAAATTCCACACATTATGTTCCTTTTTATTATTAGAAAAGGGTTTTTTAAGGACTTTTCCTCCAACAAAAACACTTCCACTTAGAGGCAGGATTATCTTTATGTTATCTTTACACATTCTATATATTGTATTAATATATTTATGTACTACATATACATTACACATAATATATAATTAGCATCCTTAAGATGTTTATACAGTACATAAATGTATTAATAATAATTATATAGAATCATAGAATAGTTTGGGTTGGAAGGGACCTTAAAGATCATAGAGTTCCAACACCCCTGCCATAGGCAGGGACACCTCCCACTAGATCAGGCTGCTCAGTGCCTTGTCCAGCCTGGTCTTGAACACCTCCAGAGAGGCGCCATCCACAACCTCTCTGGGCAACCTGTTCCAGTGCTTCACCACCCTCACTGTAAAGAATTTCTTTCTTATGTCAAGTCTAAATCTACCCCCTTCCAATTTACATCCATGAAAAATATACCTGGTAGTTCAGATCTTAAGCTTCCTCCGTTACTCTCTAGAAGTGCTTGATTTTTGACACAAACAGTGGAATCTAATTCAGCAGGTCTTTGGCAACCCACTGCTTCAATATTTGTCTTATTTTTAAATCTTGAAGTCTACCATGGGTGTCTGTCTTCAACAGCTGGAAAATGACCCAGCAATGTTTAATTTAAGGTGCTGGCAGAAAAACATGAGGCTTTGGAACTGTGAACTCTTAAGTCAGAGTCTCTGGGAAGAGCCTCCATGAAAAAGAAACATGTTCCAAATTAAACCACTACCAGAAGCATGACAGTAGAAATAAATAAAAGCAGAACTGTTTCTGCACAGAATTCATCAGTGGACTGAACCTGAGTCAAGGGATCCTACAGTTGAGAAATTTCTCACATGAAGATCCCTTTTACATCCCACACTCTTCTCATTCAGCCTCTGTCTAGCCCCACTCATGCTGCAACTCAAGCACTTGTCCTAGTCCCAAGTCTACTACTGGCCTGGTCAAGAAATTTTGAAAGAGAAGTGTTGTAATATTGCGAACAATAGAGCTACTTTTTATTCAAATAAATCTTTTGGTGAAAAGAGGATCTAATCATGTCAGATTACATACAAAACCTAAATTAAGTCCTCCAAAAAAAAAAAAGAAACCTGCACAAATTCTTTCATGTGTTTATGGTTATGAAAACAATTTGCATTTTCCAATGGATAATTCCACTAATCCTACAATAAACAAGGCATATCTAGAGTTACACACCCAAGGTAAGAGATGCTTCCCAGTGTCTCTGCTGAATTCAGTGAAGTTCTACCAAGAGTTTGATTCATCTTCTTTTAACACTGAAACTATTTTTCTATAACAAAAGCATGAAAAGGATAAAACAAAGGTGAAAATATTATATTCATATGATTAATAGAAGCAATTTTGAAATTAACTTAATCTGTTAGGTTTTTTTTAACCATTGCAATATCTTAGTTATCTCATCATGATTGAAATCTTTGTGTGGAGAAGGATCACCATACTAGTAGACAAAAAGTTCCATGCAATATCTGCTATTCAAGAAAATGATCTGTATTGCAACATAATTATCCCAGATGACATACTGACTGACTCCTAATTACAACAGATATAGCTAATTACTTTGGTTCATTCTGTAAATAGCTCAGCATGTCTCTTTATGAGAATTCAGTAATGACACATCGCTCAGTGGGACTGTATATGTAAATTGAGTCTCAAGTTTTTTATGCATAAAGTTCTTATTTTTCTATAACTGTATAAGTTTTCCTCCAAACAACTTCTTAGAAACTTGATTATGACAAACAGAGAAATATTCAGGGGAATACAAATTGTTATGGTTGGGCTTTTTTGGACACTGTTCTCAATACCTGAACAGGAACTGAGACTTGCCACAATACCACCCTTATAAAGCTTTCTTTTTCTAACAGGAGGAAGAAAAATGATGAGTCACCAACCCACTGGAAATGGATTTGTTCTATAAAAACTGATCTATTATTTCCCTCCTTGTATTTACTCTATGGAAAAACACTGTTAAGTGAAAGCTGTGTAGTGTTTCTTCTACCTTCCCGCAGAGGTGAGGCACCAGGAGGAAACTACCATCGTACATACAAAGTAATAAAATGCAATCAAAATTCAGTGGAACACAGACAGAAACCTGAATCTACTTAAAACCAAATCTCACCAGCAGCAACTTCTCACACTGTTTAGATACTGCATCAAGAATAGTCTGTCAGCAGAAAGTTAAATGATAAGAAATACCAAATACGCAACTCTCACTTCTATCAAAAGGCTGTGTTTTATTTAATTTTGTTCTCATTTAGCCTCAAAAGGTAGAGATGTAAAAAAATGCAAGAATCTTTTATTACAAAATATTTTTACTCAATACAGTTAAATTGCTTATTCAGAATATTTAATGCTGGTAATTGAAGCAATGTAACAAATGCAGTAGGCATATTAAGAGACTACAGCAACTTCAAAGTAGCTTTTTTATTCTGAGTAAGTTTTAAAGTCAAATATTAATTGAAATTCACACAGTTGTGCTATAGATATAAGGTCTAAAACTATTCCTTGACCAATTTTAATATTTTCTTCCCTCTCAGTATGTTTTTGATGAAGTGGCCCACAGGTTCTGCATTTTTTACTGGAATCAAGACTCAAAAATGTTTCTCAGAGACTTTCCCCACCTCCTGATATCAACCAAATGTGAGAATAATATAAATGTAGTTGAACAAACTGGTCTATATCAATTCTAAGTTGCATACTTTATTGTGCAGTATAATTAATAAAAGAAAAAAAACCTTGATTTCTTGTTAGAAATTTTCTTAAGACAGCAAGATCAATCCAAGCACAGATCTTGCACTAAAAATTGACTGACAAAAAAGCACGTTTGTCTTTTCTACTGCAGTCTATCTGGACAGTAACAAGTGCTCCTGCCTACCAGGTCCCAGAAAAATTCAAACAATATTCTCATTAGTAGGACAATACTCCAAACGCCCTGACCAGACTTACATCCTAGTGTGCATTCTGCTCTTCTTATTGTGGATTGAACACAGTCCTTTTTGTCCAAGCTCTGCTACTTACTGCCAAAATCTGGCTTACATCTATGGAGGCAGTTGTATTTCAGTTGTAAAGGAAGTGATGTAATTTGTAAAATCCCTTGTATTCCATTAGGGAAAATAACAATACATTTTGAAACAGTTCCTTCGGTGGTAAACATGATGAGGTTGCTTTACAGAAATTATGCAGACAGGTGGTAAAAATCTGCAACCACCTGCCTCAGTAAAATCTTTAGGGATGAGGATTGATTCTTTTTCACTTAAAAAGGAGAAAATAACAATGTTGATAGAGAACCTGTCAAAAAGGCTGTGACTCTGCCTAAATTAGAATTCTATTTTTGCAATTGCCCCACTCATCTCTGTCATTAATTAGGCCATTAAAGAAGATGTCTCACATTTGTGGCCTCAAAGCATTTATATAAACAGAAATGGTGCAAGTTTTTAAATCCCACTCTACATATTCTTAATGTCTCTGCATTAGTATAGACCTATGTATGTATTTGATTGCCATTAAATAAAAAATACCTCTTTTTGATCACAGGTTTCTTTATTTTGGAGAATATTCTGAGGAAGAGCAACAAATGAATATATGTACACATATCCTTACCATGCTTTTCCTAACAGGGGCATCATTGCATTATGGCAATGCAATATTCTTTTTATTTAGATTATAATTTTTTTGACATAGGCATTCAAAGTTAGAGCAAAGTAGTTTTCCTTAAGTACCTCTGCAATATCAGAGGACAGAAGGATGACTCATTATTCTTCACTAAACACTACATCCCTGTCAATTAAAACACCACAGGCAACATCAACTGTGTCAGCTTCCCAAAGTTTTTGATCATTGACTACCTTAAAAAAAAATCAAAATCCATTCCGTAGAATTTAATTGAAAGTTTAAGTAATATCGGCTTGGGGTTGTCTTGGAAATTGTTTGTAGTGCTTTCAGTTCAGATTTCTAGAGAAAGTTTGCAATTCAATGTTTCGTTTGTAAACAGCAAATTGACAAGGATCGAGTCTCAGCATGACAGGAACAGAAAAAGAAATAAGCACTCATGGAAGGCTCTAACCTACAAAATTCTAGAAGTGATAAATCCTACTGAATTTAGAATAATGAGTTCCCAATAAATCTGCAGATCAGTGCGGTTAAAACCAATAGTCTAGTTTCTTTGAAACACCACCTCAACTTTTATTACTCTATTTAGTAAACATCAGCCTATTAAGATGACTACCTCTTAGTCTTTTCTTACCTTGAAAATGATTTTTCATGTCTTGAGGTACCATTAAAAATAATGTTTTTACCATTTGATTTATTCATGCAAAAGTAATGAAGCTAAAAAGTCACATTGAAAAATTATGTTTACTTGGAATTGAAAAATTGTATTTACTGTGGTGCTAGCACATAAGAAATACATTTTTAAAGGCTTAGCAAAGGGTTAGAATTTATTAAAATGCAGCACCAGCACTGAAGAACAGAAGCAAATACAAATGGAAACAATATTGGATAGCCAGGGACGAGTAAGAATTAAGATTAGGATGTCTCAAGATTTCTGGTGGGTTTGTTATTAGAGAAATATTTCTTCCCATTCAAGATGGAGACATGATATTGTTGATTTTTGAAATTGCTTTACTTTAATATTTATGATATATTTTAATTTGTAATTTCTAATTGTTTCAGAATAGCACACAAAAATGAGAAAACAGAGCAACTACAACAGGCTTGTTTAGGAAGTAATCAGTTTCTGACTGATAAAACTTGACAGATAGATTGTTGGTAAATAATTATCAGGATTTGCAACTGTTTCAGAGACACATCACCAGAGGTCTGCCTATGATTTTCATACTAAGAGAAACTATTAGTATTTTCTGACTTCTGGGAAAAATAGTCATGCAGATTATGTACAATAAGTTTTGCTAGTTTTGCTGTTTCTTTATGCTGTTGTTAAATGATTTCTGTTGTACTGGAAGCTTCAATGGCCATTTTAATGCTTATTTATTATATCATTATATTTATTATACCGCTACATCAGCTTATGTCAAGTACTAAGACCATTGTGCAAAAACAAGGAGAAAAAGAGAAAAGAAATAAAACATTCTAGGCAGCTTGTTCAGATTTGTAAAGATTTTTCTTATATTATTGAAAATATTAAAAGTACCTGTGGAAGCTGGCCTTTTTTAGAGCTTCCAATAGGACCCAGTCTCTGACTATAGCACTCTAGACACACTTCAGCAACTATTACTAATGCCAGTAAATCAATCAAGGATATGATGTACTGTATGAAATGTTGGGAGAATTTAATTTTTCAGTACATTAAAAAATCATTCAAATTTCAAAATCATGGTATTCTACTGGTGCAGTGGTCCCAACAGAAGGAAAAAAAGAGGTATTAGAAAGCGGCAGCCAAGTGATTTTTGCAATGTACCATCATGATGTTTTCTTGGTTATCACATAGGATTAAGTGGTTTCCACATTTTTCTTACAAGACAGTTTCATAGGCAAAGTGAATCCTACTGTTTTTGCTTCTGACTGACATGTTAATACTTCAAGCTGGTCACCATAGGTAGGAAAAGGCTATCAGGTCTATAGGATCACACAACTGAGCTTATCTAGTGGGGCTGCCATCAAGTGAAATGCAGACATCCATACTGTAGATATTTCCCTCTGACAGAGACTAAATCGTTAGTCAATATTAAGATGCACAATTGCACAAATTGCTATCTTTTTCTCTGACTGCACAAAGTCCCTAAAGGAGACTGCACTTTCTTTAGCATATTTATCACTCAGAATTATTTTGGTCATTGATTTCAACAGGTGATTGTGCAAATTTCCTACAAAAATCTAACCAGAGCCCAGAAAGAAATGCAACATATATAGTACACAAAGTTCCTTTTTCTTGCTTGTGTCAGTATAAATTCTAAATCACATTAATATCTACAGTCATAAATTTGCATTCCATTTACGGCTGTTCTCTGGTACAGAAGTATTTGTAAAGAGGCAGAATAATCCTCTCTCATGCCAAAGTGTCTCATATCATCTGTCTTGGCCTTCCTCCTAGATGCCTGACATTGCAATAACAACTGCAATGTATTCGCATTCATATCTATTTCTAGAGAGCACAAGATTTTATTTTGCAGTTGGTGTCAAGAAAAAAAAAAGAGATTAGGGAACACAGAGGTGAAGACTACCCATTAATTGCTGATCACCATTAACCTGCAAAAAAGTGCTTCATTCAAGACTTACCTGGGAGTAGTGATAAAAGTATAAAATTTAATTGAGTCTTTTTAGATGTAATAATGGAGATTTATTTAAAGTAATTTAGCAGGAAAGCCTGACAAATATATATTACTTTATGATTGTTTATACCTTTGTTTCTCATTTGTCTTTCTGTACTGTTTCTTACCCTCTGTTGTAATTTTCTAATATTTTTGCACATACTAAGACCAGGAAGGTTCATAGAAATCTAAGATGAACTTGAAACATGTTTTTTTTAATCTTCTTTCGAAATGTAAATCCAGAGAAAGCTTTCAGTTGAAGTGACAGTAGTCAGGTAAGGAGCCATTCCTCATTAAAACAAGATCAATATCAAATAATGCATTTATAATCTTCAACTAGCCCCATCAGGGGTTACCAGAAAAGTATAACATTTGGAGATGAAACTTCTGAGTAAATAGATCCTATCTTTAAGAGATGACTGAAATAAAGGCGCATCTGATTGTTAACTCAGCAGAAAGTCCTAATCCTATTCAATAAATCTTCTGCATTAATCCTCCCAGTTGTACTTTAAACTGACATCTTTCTCTTAAAACATGTTTTGCTTTCGTAGTTTCCTTTGAACTACAGGCCAAAGGTACTGCCATGTTTACACCCTCATTAATTTCTGTATAGAAAACACATAAACATTTCTTGGACTTGGAAGTATTGGTGGATGAAAAGCTGGACATGAGTGTGTTCTCGCAGCCTGGAAGGCCAACTGTATCATAGGCTACATCGGCAAAGCAGTGGCCAGCAGGTCAAGAGAGGTGATTCTGCCCCTTTACTCTGGCTCACATTAGACCCCACCTGGAGCACTGCATCCATCTCTGGAGCCTTCAGCACAAAAAGGACAAGGAAATGTTGGAGGGGGTCCAGAGGAAGGCCATGAGGACAATGTGAGGGCTGAAGCACCTCTCCTATGAGGACAGGTTGACAGAGCTGGAGCTGTTCAGCCTGGAGAAAGGAAGGCTCTGGGAAGACCTCATAGTAGACTACCAGTACCTGAAGAGAGCCTGCAGGAAAGCTGGGGAGGGGCTGTTTGCCAAGGCATGTACTGATAGGGCAGGGTAGGTTTAGCTTAGATATTTGGAAAAGTTCTTCATCATTTGTAAGGCAGGGTGAGATGCTGGCACAGATTTTGCAGAGAGATGGTCCTGGGGATATTCAAGGCCAGGCTTAATGAAGCTCTGGACAACCTGGTCTAGTGAAGGATGTCCCTGCACACTGCAGGGAGTTCGGACTAGAAGGCCTTTGAAAGTCACTGCCAACCCTATAATTCTTTTTCAGCCATGAATCTACTGAGTGGTGGCCACAGGACAGAATACAGATACAGCCATAAAATGTCATGAAAAACTAGCAGATCAGGTGTCATTGACTTGCCATGACACCCTCTGGCCATGTGAAGAAGTTTCTGTTTAAGATCTCAAGAGAATAGAAATAGGCAAAGAATGGGGGAACTGAAAACTGCATTCACACACATTTCTGAAATGTATTTATTGTATGAAATGTATCATATCTATTTAGTTGCTGGGCGAACATGTTAGAATCTTAGTAAAATATTACTGGCCTCAGCACATTAAAGCCTTCAAAAAGTTTGAAAACACTAAGAAATAATCTGGCTTTTCCCTGCTACCATGAGTACATTCATTTTCACTGCCATTCACAAGCTCAAACACTGTAGCATAGGTAAGAGCTCATGCATGCATTCT
>VZTY01002070.1:47611-76311 GCA_013400935.1 Turnix velox
CCCCCTGAGCCTTCTCTTCTCCAGGCTGAACAACCCCAACTCCTTCAGCCTGTCTTCATAGGGCAGTTGCTCCAGTCCTTTGACCATCTTCGTGGCCCTCCTCAAGACATCAAGTCTTTACATTTTGTAAAAGAAAGGGTTTTGTTTGATTTTTTTTAAAAACTCCAACTTTGCAAAATATGTAAAGTGCAATGCAAAAATAGTTTTGTTTCTAAGCTTTCTGGATAATTTCCTTCTTTCAGGGACATAAAATATCTAATAGAATCTGTGGGAAAAAAAACAATCAACTGTCAGCTTTAATCACCAGTAAGGTTTATAGGAATTGCTCTTGAGCTTTCCAGGGCCAAAGTCGAATTCCTCAGCACTTTGATAGTAAAATAATTTGTTTTTCTCTTTAGTTATTCAAAACCAGTCTCTCACTGGACACATGAGCAATAACAGTTTACTTTAGACAATGCCAGTGGGTAGGAAGGATATTTTGATTCAGGTTCTCAGGCTCTTAAGTGCCTGCGAGTCAGATAGAAACATCTTCATCATTTCCAACAAAAAAAAATGTATCTTACGCTTCTTTCACTTCTATTTCAGCACATGCATAAGCCATCTTTGAACAAGTTCTAGGCATTAAAGTATAGCATTTTTAGAACACCTGAAAACAATCATAAATACAGTATTTATGATTAAATGATCATGTGAGCTTCTTATCTTACATAAGCTGATGTGAAGCCTGAGACTATAAAATTACTGCATGTGATTGCAATTTTTTAGTTTTATATTGCTACTGATTTCAATATACCCTATTAATGTTTGTAAGTTTAATGAGCACAACATATTTAATGAACAGCAGTAAAGAGATGGTAAACACCTTTACTTTCAATGACCTAGTCCTCCCAAATGATAAGTATAGCCCCAACTTGTTTTTAAGTCTACTCTACTACTCTTCATGGCCAGAAAATACTACTTATTTTTTGGTTTTCCATAGGATGCATGAATGCACTTGGGGATCTTGGGAGAAGGAATAAAATTACTCTCTATTGCTACCCAGAACAGGTTACTATCAGAATCTAAACTTGCTGAAATAGTCTTCTACAAACAAAGGGTTCAAGTTGGGTACACCAGTTGGTATCTACTACATTGTTAGAAATATTTCTCATCTAATACACATGCAAATATGAAGTTACTTGATATTAGAAACTCGGTAAATAAAAATCTACAGAATTCTAAGAAAATGAAAAGTGCTACCAAGATTCATGAAGCGAATAAGTAAGCACCAACTTAAAACACAATTATTCCGAATCCAAATGGCAGTGCAACCTGTTGTCCTAGGCAACCAATCTGATTTCTTCACCCAGTTCTGCCCTCTCTTTACCCTTTTCTTTCACTGAAATTGTTTCATTTGTCTGGCTCAAGTTCTCACAAACATTGCCCATTTTTGTTTCTACATTAGACTTACAGATTGGCTGCTTTGTAAATGAGAGTTATGAAAGTTCATCCAAGATTCAGATCTGAATGCACAAAAGTTGAGCTATCCATTATTTTCTTTGAAGGTCTCAGAGGAGGTCTTTTACATCACCTCTACAAATACTAAAATGCATGACTTAAGTGTCATGTGGAATAACAGGAAGATAAACAGACCAAGAGGAAAAAAAATATATTAATAATGTCTGAAACTTTTCAGAAAGAGTTCAGATGTTATTTCAAAATGTAGAATTGTAGACTGAAGTAAGTGATGATCCTGCAAACCTACATTACATGCTTACCTCCTTTTGTTTTGGGACATCACATTTAAATCATTTCCAGGGCCAAAGTCGAATTTATAGGCAAGCCTTTGTAAATTTTGGTCTCTAAATAAAGAGAATATGGGGGGCGGGGGGGTGTTTGTGACTTTCTTAATCTCTTACCCTTTTTCTAGTTTTGTTCTTTTCATTAATTCCTGAAGAGTCCATTTCAGACCTGACGAGGTACATTAGAGTCCTATGGGACACTGTTTGAATAGAGTTGACAGACTTCTTTTCTCAATTAATCAAAACTAGACAAGTATATTTAGTCATAGAAACTGCTCTTACAATAGTACATATTTATTACTGAAGTCGTATATCTCCAGTGTAACGCCACTGGACCAGAAAATACAAATAAAATTAATTACAAAGGAGAGAGATTCAAGGCATCTAAACTCCTTTTGAAGTTCTATTTCTCACACGTTATAGAGTGATGAACTGAAACTACAACTTAGTCATTGCCACATACCAATCTAGTTCTGGAACAGCTTTACAGCTAGGCCTTGCTCCAGGCATATTCAGACAGTGGTCTCACACTGAGGTGCATCACATACAAAGAGAGAATTAAATTTTCTTGTGTTTGTGTCATATTGATATTCCTATTACAAGCTAAAAATCTATATCTAATACCAGCTGGTCTGGAAATTTAGAAGTATTACATCTTTAGTTAAACAAAGACTTTGCATTAGATCCCATTAACAGAATTTAATCTATTAATTTCACTGAGGCTAGATAAGATTAAAAATGGTGGTAACTGAAATAGTTTAAATGTCTCTGTCTCTTAAATTGCCAACATAGCTTTACAAAATGCAAAGGGCATAGGACTGAGGTCCATCAAGAGGTAAGGCCAGATATTAGCACTCCTTTATCACAGTTTAGGGAGGAAGCTAGTCCTAGGTGAGGGCTTAAATGAAGCCCTGGGGCAGTCAGTATGGGTGTGAGTCCTAGCTGAGTCTAGTCAGGGCCACTGAGGCCAATCAGGGTCGTGACAATATCATTCTTTTCTGGATTCAACTGCAGAAAAGTGTATGGGTTCAATCAATGTTTTCATATTAAAAGGAAATGTGTGGTTAAACTCATCCCTGCTGTTGCAGTATCATCTAGTAACATGATTATTCCACAAACCATGATAAGCATAAGTGTTTGACAGATACGTTTGCTCCAACTTGTTTATATTCATTTTAGATTCCTGATTCTTTTAAATACTAGGAGAGTGAAATTTTATTTCTAGGAAAATTGTCATTAAGTATCATTTTTCTAATGCACAAAAAACTGAAAAAAAATTTTAAAAGACAAAGAAAAATTAATAGAAACATTTTTACCAACATCTCTAATTGGTTGTAGACTAACTCAGACCTTTCTACGAAGTGAGCAGTTAAATTTGGGGCCTTTCTATGGCTTTGTAGAAAGATCTGAGTTGGTCCACAACTAACTAGAGATGTTGGTAAAAATGTTTCTTAAATATATTGCTAACATTCAACTGATTAGAACTCCTATCTCATTTGATCTATAGATATACCTCTGGCACCTATAGAAGTAATAGAAAATGCTTCCTTAGTTCTCTACCGATTAAAGGCCCAGGTCACTTCTTAGAATGAAGTGAAAAGAAAACTAACAAGAGTGATAGAAAATATTAGTCTTCCAGAACTGTAGACAGGAAGCAGGGCTGCAAAAATATTGCTCTTCCCTATTCTTCTTCTATTGCTCTTCAGATAGTATTGAGACTAAAAAACCTGAACTAATGCTGATGCTCTTTTTGTGCATATACTAAGAAAGATGTGTAAGAACACTCCCAAGTATCTATGAATTATAGCCTTTTCAAAATGTTCCTGCAATGTAAGTAGTTTGGCAACACCTCTAGCTATTATATCAAGAATTACATTCCAATTCAATGCAAGCTAGTTATTGATAGAGCTGGGGAGAGAGCAGAAAGATTCACAAAAATCAACTTGTGATTAGAGCTTATTAATAAGCTAATAGGGGGAAAAATATTGAAAACAGCTTAGATTGGGTTCTTCTAATGAGCTAGGTTTTCTAAATCCTACTGATATGGAGTAGATGCTTAGTTTATAACTATCTTATGCTCATTTTAAAATATTACTGTTGCTGGTTTAAGTAGAAGTAACACATCAGTCTCAGTTACCTTCCAAAGATCTAAAAGCCCTATGGTATTAACATGGAAACAGCCAAGAAGAGCCATAGCAATGGAGCAAATGAAAATTTATTGTTATTCTACTCTAAGCTAAGAAGAATTCTTTCCAATAGACGTGTTGATTTTTCTGTTTTTCCTCAGGGTCAAATTTTTGGAGCGATCACTACAGTATTTCAGTAACAACCAACTCACATCTTATGTTAAGAAGTTTTTCATTGTATTATCAAATCCTCCTATTATTGTTCTTGTCAGAGGTTCTGGCCAAATTTATATCCTGGTATTATGTTCTGGTAAAATATATATAAAATATATCTCTTCTTGGAGATTTATAGAAAACTTTGTCAACTTTTTGGTCCATCTTTCTAATATGAAGGATAGTTTCGCCCCTTTAAGTTCAAATTTCTTTGGAAGCATGTCTGGTGGCAAAAACAATAACCCAGACCAAACCCATAAACTCTTTTTTTTATTTTTCTTTTGGTTATTTGACTTCAAAGAGGTGGCTAGCCAGAATAACTCACTGCTAGCCTAGTCTGTCTTTTCTCATATCTGCCTAACCTGTTTACATGCAAGGAGCCCAACTATCTGTCTCTTCAGTTTAACAGCAAAGACACCTGAACAAAGGAAGTGTTTTTTAACTAAGCTGTGCTTCCCTCCTTCCTACAGCTGCTCAGAGTCCCACAGTATATTCTTTCTCTCAACTCCTCTGCCTAACAAATCAGACTTTAATTGGCAAGTTGAGAATTCAGACACAGAGCAGAAAAAAAGTAGCTGCTAAGACAATATCTGGTGTTTTTCTTCATACCACAGAGTATGAAGATGTATTTAGCATACTCTTAAAAATAAGAAAAACTTAGAAAAATAATATCATTTGTGGATGAAGAAATCTATGACAAAGCAAAGTGTGCTTTAACAATGGGCATAAGTAACTGCTAGAGAGTTACTCAATTGGTAGGAACTATCACAAAGAGGTGTAGGAAATGAGGCTTTATTAAAAGGGACCAGCAAAATCTCTCAGTTATTATGCAGTGGGAAGAAAATCTGTATTGAAGCAAGTGCCAAAATGCCACAAACTCATCCCAAAAATTAACAGAAAATGGACACAAATTATCTGTAACCAGTATGATAAGACACTATGGCCTAACCTAGATTTCTTGATGATTCAGACCTGGAAGGAGGCACTCGCACTGCAGTTTGTGGAAAAGATTCATCAGCATCACAGCCTTCCCTTGTAGCAGCTTCCCTCTAGGCAGCTCAGCAGCTGTTATCAATGGGCTCTCTGGCAAGTAAGTTCACTTTAACAGGTTATCACCGTGAGTGAGAAGGTGACAAGAGAAGGCTGTTCTCCTTTTCATCTACCATAGGAAATGTGGGCTTGAGTCCTTACAGAATGCAAAGAGCAAGAGCTTGCTAGATTGTAACTTTCTAAAATTCTTATCATATAAAGTAGGGGCTTCATAAAAAAGAACACAGGACAGCTAAAGTGAATCTTGGATGAAGCCTGTGAGAAGCACAAATCTCTGAGTACACACCTTACAGTACCTGAAATGATGCTAAGGAGCAAATGCAGACAGTAACATATGGAAGAGTAACTGCTGCTCAAGATGGAGACAGCTATCACCTGGATGGTTCCAGGTGATTTTTCAGTCCCAGGTACCCCTAAAGTCCACAGTCCAGCACCAAAAGGGCATAGTGAATTGGGGAACTAGAAAAGACAGACTTTACTAACATAGTGCAACCATAACGCTCTCCCTCCAAGTCATATGGGCAGCATATGGTCTATAGATAAAGGAGACACAACAGAGAGTTATTATATCATACTGTTCATTCAAGTATATCAGACCATTCAGCTAATTCTTTCTAGCTGAGCTGTCAATGACAGAAGAGAAATGTACCATGTTGTCTCCTCAGGAAGTTGTAGTAATTACTTGAAATAGCCTTTAGAATCATGCAAAAGATCAGGGATTACTTCTTCATGGAAAAGTGCAACCAGTCAAAATAACAGCCCAACTGAAACATCACTAATGAATGAAGCCACATTGAGTTGCTGAGTTTTGAAATGGGCCTTGAAAATCCTGGTTGGGAATTCCTGAAGTGTATTTCAGGAAAGAAATAACAATAAGAGTTTGATAAATTGAAAAAAATTAGACAGGCATCAATTATGCAGGTGAATAAAGATATATACAGGCACCTAAACAGAAACAGACAATGAGATGTGAAGAAACAGTAGAAAATAGAGGATAACTAACTACCTCAAGTCCAGTGCCTTGGATTATACTTCAAAACAGGTAACAAGAAAGCAAATGCAGGCTTGAATAGCATGACTGGGAGCATTATGTCTAAAATGAGCAATTAGTATATTGTTAAGAGCCCAGCTTCAACATTTTTGTCAGACTTCAAAAAGAGAATGAACAAAGCAGAGAGTTCACAACCTTGAATGACAGAGAGTGATTTAAAGTTGGGAAAGTGAAGCTGATGATAAAAGAGCATGCCGGGACTCAACACAAGATAACTCAGGGAAGACAAAATTGTCAGGAAATAACAATAAGGATGTTATAAAAAGGCAAGCATCAATTATTCTGACTTCTCAGTGAGGACAAGAACAAAACAGAAAGTGCTCAACTTAAA
This sequence comes from Turnix velox, assembly GCA_013400935.1. Taxonomy (NCBI): domain Eukaryota; kingdom Metazoa; phylum Chordata; class Aves; order Charadriiformes; family Turnicidae; genus Turnix; species Turnix velox. The sequence continues at coordinate 54,164 of VZTY01002070.1, forward strand.
CTGCAACACAAATATTCTGTTTAAACATTAGAAAAACTAATTCTCAAATGCCAGAAAGTTAGCATAGTGCTAGATGTATAATAAAATGGTCATATATCCTCCTAGAGAGAAAACTAAACACAAAAAAATCCCAACTATTCTAGCATCCTCACATGAGATTGCTATTAACACATCCCTTACTACAGAATTGTTAATGGAAGAGGAAGGTATGTCCTGTTGCTAGAAGGAAGATAAATTAATCATTTAATATAGAATCACAGAATCATACAGTTGGAAGGAACCTTCAAAGGTCATTTAGTCCAACCCCCCTGCAGTGAGCAGGGACATCCTGCACAAGATCAGGCTGCTCAGAGTCTCATCAAGCTTAGCCTTGAATGCCTCCAGGGATGCGTTCTCCGCCACCTCTCTAGGCAACCTGTTCCAGTGTCTCACCACCCTCATGGTGAGTCTCTTTCTAACATCTAATCTAAACCTATCCTGCTCTTGATAGGGTCCTTTGCCTTATCATCACATGCCCTGGAAAACAGTTCGTCTCCAGCTTCTAAGAAGTATGAACAGAGACACAGAGATACATAATATCTCAGCAAACATTTATGATTCATTTAGAAACTATTTTTGAATTAGTCTGCATGACTGTTACATAGATTTTGATTTGATCAACTGCACATGATTCCTGTACCACCTGTTCTAGTTATCTTGAAGATTTGTTAAGGTAAATCTTAGGAAGTTCATTAAATTGGTATAAACAAATCTAACCTATTTCCTAAAATGTAAAACACATCTGAATTCAAGTATAAGTATTTCTTGACTGTTCTGAAAAAAACTTATGAACTATGTTTATTTTCAGGGTGACCACAAGACCACTGGTAACTGCAAGTATAATTCCTGTAGGAAATGTACTTACTGTTTTGACATAAACGATGACAGCCTTTGTTCACAATGCACCCTTTTAAGGAACAGTTCGAACATAAGCACTCCGCAAATCTCTGACTACAATTAATTAGTGAATCTACATGATTTGTCAAGAATTTAACACTGACTCTTTAAAACACCAGTTATATCTAATATCTTAGTTTAATGGAGTTCTGTTAAGCATCTATAAATAATTTTATTTTTATTCTCAAATCTGTGTTAAGGGCTTCCACTGAAATTCAGAAAACATATATTAAACTCAATTTTGTCAGCCACATGTCTGTATGTGAAGTTAACTTCTTCCCAGATGCTTATTAGCACCAGAATGCTGCAACTTGGAATGCTGACCTGCCAGTAGTTTCACTAATGGCATCTTGGCCTTATTATTGCTGCCAGAGTAACTGGTCTGTTCTTGCTTGTTCCATCTGATCAAGGAATGTTGAAACATACAGTACTCTCTTTTAAAGATCCATAATGAAAAAAGCAATCTGTTGGGACCATCATGGTTTGAAGTGATTTAAGAGTTTTTTGGTTTTGTAAATATTCAACTAATACATGTTTTAGTCAGTAATAGGTTTTACCATACAGTATAAACTGAATATGACAAAAAATAAAAGCAATGCTCATATTTTCTGACATTTAGATAACCCTATCTTTCTTTATAGCACCTTTCTTTCCCCCCCACAAATCCATACAAGTGGATTAAGCTTAAATTCTATTTTGCTTTTGAAACCAAGGGTAAAACCCTGAGTGCATTTTTACAGTAAAAAATTCATGAAGCAGTAGGTGGACCAGAGTACTATGAAAGGAGGTGAACCAGACAGGACCTGTAAAGGTTTTGATCTGACATCACTTTGTAGTATGTGGTTTCCTATCATAAGGAACTGTTTTCTAAAATAAAGTGGACTAGCAATTTTAATTCAAGCCTAATCCAAATCAGAATTACAGATTAATCCCATCCTGAAATGGAATTTAGAAGTTCTAAACACAACCCCTTCAAATGCCCAAAAATTGTTATGGTGAAAAACAATCAAATCCATAAACCCATTCTCAGTTAAAATCACTCCAAGCAGAGATTCCTAATCAAAAAGCCACATTTCACCAACAGATATTTAGAAATAGTTTTCAACTGTAAGACTAAAAAAGAAGAATCTCACAAATAATTTTAACAGTACTTTCTGATTAAGCAGATGCAATGTGGATCTCATGCACTACAACTATAGACAAAGCTATTAAAAATAAAAACCTTGAGCCTGTTTATGAGTAGAATTAACAATAAGCAATTAAGAATTCTGTGTAGTAGAATTGTGTACTTCAGTTCCTACCAACTTGTCCATATATTTTACCCAACACAGAAATTTATCAGGCACAAAAACACAGCAGGAAATAAGTATGTATGTCACATGTCAGCTATCTAACATCGTACTTTATACTACTAAGTACATAGCATAATGATAATTACATTCCAGCAAAACATGAATTGTTCACTCAGTACTTTTTCCTGATCTTAAATTTTTACTCAGTGGAAGTGAAAACACTGCCAATTTTTTTGTACAGATTTACAAAGAATGAGGATTACCAAAGCACCAGTTAAAAAGGTTACACGGCACTTTGTGAGATGGTGTGAAATCAGAAAGGACCATCTGCCACACTTTGCATAGCTGCAAAATGGGTTTGGCCACAATCATCCAGATGACTGTTGAACCTCCAATTATAATCCTAGTCATTATTTAACTTTGTCTCAAAAGTGTAAGTTCTACATAATAATATGTTCTGTTCACTGTTTTTTCAGAACTGTGAAAAAGTTTTGTGGAAATTCTTGTTAAGGCATTCATATTAATAATAATCATCTTAACAAAATCACAGAGAAATATTAAAAATCAATAGAATATCACCCAAGAGATTAAAGTTCAGTTTACCAATTGTTATCTATGCAACTTTAGGAGAGACATCACATATTCTACTCCTGAGACCAACAAGATTTTTGCATTTAATTAGAAAATGTTATTTTAATGAAAATTTAACAAGGTTTTACTAGGTTATTTATGACTGCACAGGGAACAGCAGATAAAGCTCATCCAGGCCTTCAACTTCCATGTAGAAGACCCACGCAACATATAGGAGCCAGCAAAAATACTCACTGTGAGGACCAAATGCGGTAAAATACTTAGAACAATTTAGGCAGTTGAAGAAATGACCTGCAGGTGGCTATATTCTTTTCCTTGCTGATAGAATCAAAGATTTAGTACATCTTATATAAATTTGAACTGTTGAATCTTATCTTAGGAAATATAATTCTCAAGCAAACCTGGCTAACTTTACCCAAAATCTGACTTTATTCACAACAACCAGCAGCTTGTCAGTGATGCAACCCAATCAAGTCTAAGAGCAGATAACTCTTCATAGGAAAAATGGATATAGACTAATGTTCTGTTTAATATTCAATGCAGTTGTGAGGGAGAAGTATTAATTATTCTTCCTATTTCCTTATGACCAAAGTTCAATGTGCCTTAAGTGTGAATAACTTACATCTTTCTTTAATTAATTAAATAATTTATTTTAAAAGATCACATTTTGCAAAATGCAACAAATAAGTATGCAAAATACCAGCAACTTCTCTGAAATAATGGAGAATTGTTTGCTTGGGAAGCTACCATAGATGACTTCTTAGTAAGTAACGTTTAAAAAATCTGGAAAATAGTAGCCACTGGCTGAATTTGTCCAAATATTGTCCTTCCTGATTTTCAAATGTGCACATAGTTTGACTGTATGATTTGATTTGGAAAGGTTAAAACAATTTGTATGGTAGCTTACTGCCTCTAATTTATACTTTATGTATATGATAGCCCACATATGAACTATGTATATTGGTTCACCTATATAACCTGTCCATCCTTTTTTTTTGAATGATGCAATGATTTCAGGCAGGCAAAGAAAGGTTGAATTAACAGTGAAACTACAGAAGCACAACAGCACATATATTATTCTGATGAAAAAAAAAGAAAGTTCACTGACAGGGCTTCACAGCTAAATTTGCTTGCCTCGCTTGCCTCTGTTTAGTCCTATCACCACTAACTGACAGGCTGGGAATACGAAAAACAAACAAACATAAACAAACAGAAGAATCAATTTTTTTCCAATCTTATGGGTGGTGATGGGTGCTTATTTTTGCTAGAATTAGGTGTTACCTTCATAAACTGCATTCCCTGGGTGAAATAAAGATGCTGTCAGTGACTAGAACTTTCTCATTCTGTCAAATGAGTGAAAAAGGGAGAAGACCTTTGATCGTGATAGAATCCTCATCCCATCCAAATACTAAATAAAACAGTGGCAGGCAGACACATAACAGAGAGGATTTTTTTATTTTTAAACTAAAATTAATAAACTCAGGAGCATTGATTAACAACATAAAGAAAACATACAAAGCCAGCCACTTACATCTTGTGACTCACATTCAGTGTGAACTGACCTTTCAAAACTGCTGCCTTTTATTCAGGATTTCAGAGACCACATGAATTGGCAGTTGCAACACCCGTTTTGCTTCATGGCAGAAATCACTACTGTGTCTGCTCAAGACGTAATTGTTGCAAGCACTAAGAAAGCTGAAAAATAATATGAGTTAAAACGCTGGCAGCTAAGCATGCTGTCCTGATGGTTGCTGAGTCAGGTACGGTGCTGCTGTCCCTGGGCCACCTCCCCAGCCATCTTTGTGCTCTGAGTGAAATGGCCATCTCAGACGGCCAGAGCCTGCACTGCAGTCACTGCCTTATTTGCTCATGTCAAAACACTCTGGGTTAGGATAAATGCTGAAAATAGTAGCCTTTTGATTGTTTTTTGTTAAAACTGAGACTGCTTCTGTAGAGCTGAGCTACAGAGGGACTGCAACCTGTATGAAGAGGGATGCTGTCAGGGGAGAGGATGGGCAGCCTGAGGCATATAATCTCTTCTCCTGACCCCACTGCAACTGTACATCTGATCACATCCTCTACCAAGTCTTTCAATATTTCAGACCCACAAAGCTTGCTATTACAAAAGCAAGACAGAGTGACTGAAAGACTAGGAGGTTGAAAACCACATTTAAACAGAAATAATTACCTACAACCTTAAATTACCATTACATACATATATAAACTAATATAATTTCCTGATGATTTCTGCATTTGTAACTTCCCACAATACCCCAGAACATTTTTTCTCTCCCTATTTTTTTAGTCCATTGTCAGAACAGTGAATAAACCTCCATGATTCCTGAGATGAGACACCAGTTAGAAGTCTTTTTCCATCTTGCAGTATGTCTTAGAAGTCCCTCCATTTGGGCTACCATTCTCATGGCCCTGATTTATAAGTATCTGCTCTTTCCACAAGTAGGTACTGCAGAAAACAGGATGTTATAGTCTTCTGAATTATACTGCCAACGATCAGTAAGGCTGCATTAACACAGTGCTGACAGAAATTATCTCACCACTATGTAACTCCTAACATGTGCAAAGTCTACAAAACTTAGCACTTTAAATGGAAAATGGAACCACGGTCTTGATTAAAGAGCTCTTCTCTACCAAAAAAAATTCCACTGGGTGTTTTAAAATTCCATATGAAGGTCATAATTCTGCAACCAGCTTCTTAACGTGCTGTGTCTACCTTATGAACTTGCCTCGTTACCTTTATATTTGAAATATAAATCCACAAAAGACCCTATTAAAGCCAGTGCTCACTAATAAATGATTTTTTTGTGTTCTCCAAGATCTTACTCTTCTTTTTTCATTTTTATTTTATGCTCTATGAGGATTCTGAATACCAGCAATGTGAATTCAAGCTGCCTTTAAATGTGTATTAAGAATAAATACATATTTGTTTTCTTCAGGGGTGTTCTGAATGAATCCAAACGGGCTATCAGCTAAATCTGACAGGAAACACAGATTTTCTGAACTTTCAGTGAGTATCTCAGGTGATTGTGGAACTACAAACAAATTCATGTGATGCACCATAACTCCAGTGGAATAAAATCTTCCATGATAACTGTATTATTCAAAGTCAAAACATAACTTTCTAATTTCAGCTGAGGACACTATAAAATGTCTATGGCAATGAGCTGAAAATTAATAAAATATCTGTCACAGAGATTCACTTCTGTTTGCTGAATTTGGAGGTTGCTAGGTGATGAAAAATAAGTTGATTGAATCAATAGAAAATGCTTGTGGGGAATACAGAATGGATTGCAGTGTACAATTCTTTGAACATGAATTAGCATATTGTTATGAAAAAGAAGGCATTTCATAAAATTATGGAGCTGACGATTTGATAAGCAATTACTAGCAGAAGACATGAGCATGAAAATTATTCTGGAGGCACTTAATGGTTAGTAATGAAAAGCAATAAATAACTGAGAATAAGAGAAAAGCAGAATACTGGAAAAATGTAAAAAATCAAACCGTCTGATTGTTTTTCAGATCTTGAAAAACTGTAACTTAAACCTGTTTTGATGAGATTGAGGTAAATGCTGATGAGAATATGTACTCTTGCAGGGATAGTGAAAGGCAAAACAACATGCCTATATTTCTTTTTTTAAAAAACCTAATCATGCTTCACAGCTAATTAGAGGATCTTTACACTACTTCACTTAAGAATAAGAATCGTGTCAATGGCAGAGATCAAAATGATGCACTAAATCATCATTAAAAGAAGCAGAGCAGTCTGTATATTTTGCAGGCATGAAACTCCTTAAAAAACCACTATGCTTTGCTTATTGTCACATATATTAAAGTCTAAATACCCCAGTGTAATGATGAAGCTGAATTTTTGTATTCTGAAGGAGTTATCAGCATATTTATTGCCAGCTTTCTAAGATAATGCTGACTGTGATATACTGGTTTTATTTTAAGGTCATATTTCCTTAAAGCAAAGACTGTTTTTCACAAAATCACAGGATGTCAAGGAGTGGAAGGCACTTCAAGAGATCATCTGATCCAATCCCCCCTCCCAGAGCAGGAACATCTAGATTAGATTGTATAGACAAACTTGAAGGCATTCAGTAACTGCCTTTCTCGTATCTTCATCATTAGAGCACCCTCCTCATTCACCAGTGGGCCCACATTGCCCCTAGTGCAAGTTTACTTGCAATGTATTTAAAGAAGCCCTTGACTCCTCTTGCAAAGGTTAATTATAAGGAGGCTTTAGCTTTCCTACATCCTCTAACAACAGTCTTATTTTCCTCTCAAGTGGTCAGTTCCTCCTTTCATGACCTGTAGACTCTTCTCTTCCACTTGAGTTTGCCCAGCAGTTCCCTCTTTAAACAGGCAGGTCCCTTTCTTGACTTCCTAACCCTTGGGATGCTCTGATTTTGAGCTTGGAAGAAGCGGTCCTTGAATGCTAACCATCTATCTTGGGCCCCCTTACTTTCTCGTACCCTGTCCCATGGGATTTATCCTAGAAAATGACTGAAAAGGACAAATTTGGTCCGGAGATATGATTCTCCTTGCTATCCTGTTCCTGCCACATCAGATCCTGAACTCCACAATCTCATGGTTGCGGGCAACCAAGGCTGCTAGCCCTCAACCTTCACTGCTTCAACCAGACCCTCCTTGTTAGAGAGGATAAGATCCAGTAGCACTGCTCTCCTAGTGGGCTCAAAGGGAATTAAGGAAAATCAAGCTACACGGAAGACCACTGGAGAAAGTGAAACAACAAAGGTGTTATTCTTATAACTGCAAATGAAATGCAAAACCATCTGCAGCAACTTATCTTTAACCCTTATAGCGACTTCCTTGGGAACCAAAGGAAAGCAACAATATATAGGACTGAGAACAGGGAAATACAAATTCTGCAACAGGCAAAAATTAATTATATTTCAGGAAAATCTGCTAGGAAATGCAGTGTATATATGGAAAACTTCTATAACCAGATATCAGCTATTAAATAACAGGCATTAATGAAACAGAAAATATTGAAACTCACAATACTGTGATATGCATGACTCTCAATCTCCACTTACTTAAGCCCTGCAACTGGGGCAAAGACCATGGACATAGTTACTTCTAAAATTTCTTTCCTGTCTCATCTGTCTCTTCAGCACAGCTCAAGGTGGTAGCCTCTTGAAGGAAAATCTGTCCCATGTGCTCATTCTGTGCCTTCAACCTGCTGGGCTCTAGCTGGAGTCTTGAATTTCTCTAGTGTTTCTTTATGCCACAGCTTAACTTCAGTACAGCACTGGCACGCCTCCAAGTAACGTGCTTTTCCCTTTGTCAGCATTCTGAGTCTTTGGCAGGTTTTGGGGCATCCCACTGGCTACTAGTAAGATCAGACTGAATCAGCACCTGCATTTCAGACATCTTTTACTTTTAGCTTAGCTTCTTTCAGATAATTTGTGTGCACTGTCAAAGTAATTTATGTCTATAGACTTAAAATACTTGCCCATGCAGTCATGAACTAAGTATTTGTTAACCCAAGGGAAATTTCAGACCAACACTTAAGTGCGGTTCCACTCTACTGGCATTAGCAACATTGAGGATTTAGCACACTTTTTGAAAGTAAGGGTCACGCCATGAAGCAAACAGGAAGCTATGTGAATGCAGTTTGCATGTTAACAAACTCAGACAAGCAGTCCCAGAGCTAAGATGTTATTTTCTCCCTCTCTGCAGGACTTAGCCTGGGGCAAGCCCAGTGCTAAACTGCATCTACCTGTTTATGATAAAGCATTTAAGGAAGGGCCTTCAGCTTTCTGAAAAACACCAAGTAAATACTCTGTTGAATAAAGTCTACATTGCAAGAGATGCCTACATTACCCTCAGAGTTCCCTGCATTGATCTTGCTTTTGGATATCTGACAATGATGGGGATTTCCTGTAAAATTGTTGCAACCTGAACATGGCTTAGGGCAGGTGGCTAAATCAACTTTCCCACAAAGACTGAAACCTGTAGTGGAGAAAAACTGTAAAGATGAGAAGGAGAAAGACTGCTCAGTCCTCAGAGCCTACAGAGAAGACTTTGCTAGTTCCATGAAGAATGCAGATAATTTGTAATAAAGCAGGACTACAAAACAAGAGAGATTAGATGTCCAAAAAGTCAATTTATCTACAGCTTTTCCACTTTTAAAATCTACATGAAAGTAAAACAGGATCATATATATTTGTATACAATGAACATTTATATACAGTTTCTTTCCTAGCCACCTACGTTTTATTTGAACCACAATCAGAGAAGTTAATAATTTTCCACATCAGATACCATGTAAGCATAATTAAGGAAAGAAAATATGTTTTCATATGGGAGTTGAAATTGTAGCCATGGATTAATTTCTTCTTAATAATTCATTAGAATTAGTAAAAATGAAATTTCAGACATAATTTTAAAGTAGAGATATTACTGTCCCTTAACAGGTTATGTCTGTCATAGTTTGTGTAATTTTGTTTAGTTGAGTTACTGTTCCATGGAATTCACTGTTTTGAATTAGAATTTTTGTGTGACATTTTCAGCAAGCTAGTACTATGTCCTTTCTCGGAGTACTGTTCCGTAGATTAGTAGTAATATCTGCTTCTGCCTGGTTTTATAGTTTTGTTAAATATTTTGATGTCTTCTGAATGGGGTAATAAAATCAGTTCATAGCACTAAACCATTTTATTTTCTCTTACTTAGATGCTTATTTTATGACAGTTAAAAAAAGAATATCTTCAACCATTTATAGTCCATATAGTTGAGATCTCTGTGGCACACCTTTGTAAAGAATCTGTAGCAGAAATTTGCCTGAGTCAGAGAGATACTGTTGTCTAACAAATGTGCTCTCACCTGCACAGGTTTAAACTTGTTTATACTGTGAAATACCACTTCAAATATTTGAAACCTGGATATGGTAAATGTTTTTAAGGTCACTGTATTGCTAAAGACAAGTAAGTGCATTCATTTTAATAAAGTCCCATCCCATTCAAAATATTATCAAGTAACCTAAGATGGCCTTTAACTTACACCCCCTTCTTATTGTATTGTATTGTAGTACACAATAACAGTGGTATTGTTACATGACATTTGTTTACTACATGCAATCAGCTAACAATATATATTTTTTAGTTTTGAACACACAACTATAGCACAATAATGTAATAATAATGAGCAGTATACAAAAACTATAGGACTCAAAAGTACATTAAACAGTTGACAAGTTAGTGGAAATCACTGCTAAAGTTCTTTTGATTTGCCATACTGATTTGGTCAGAATTGAAACTTAGAAAACTGATAGTTTGCATAGAAACAGTAAAATACAAGCATTTTGGTAACAACAAAAGTATCAAAGGTTTATTTTTTTTAATATGTGAAGGCTGAAGCTGAATAATATTTTTTTCAAAAGTTTGCAGTGATGTTTATAATTCTCCTTTGAGGAAATATTTTTCATTATGATTTTACAGTTCACTTTGCTTGAGTACATACTTTTTATGTAACTTTTCATGGTGCTTAAGTACCAGGCTGTTAAAGTGTAATTCCAAGTTCACATCATGTTGAAACTATTCTACATGTAATCAAACGGTTTAGTGTAACTGTACTGAATTCAACAAAACATTTTGAAAAGAGAAGTTGCCCTCTAATGCCTTCTATCATTATTCTTATCAGACGGTAGCTGTCAATAGCTTGATTCGTGGATAGACACAAGAGATGAGTTGTGTCCCACATGGATCTGTACTAGAACAGGTGCTTGTCTAATATCTTCACAGATGATATAGACAGTGGAGTTGAGTGCACCCTCAGCAAGTTTGTGGATGACACCAAGCTGAGTGGTGCGGACAATAAGCTGAAGAGATGAGATGTCATCCAGAGGGACCTGGACAAACTAGAGAGGTGGGCTCATGCAAACTTCATGAAGACCAACAAGGACAAGTACAGGGTGCTGCACCTGAGCCAGGCTAATTCTCATTACCAATAGTACTGCTGGATGAAAGCAGACTGCAGAGAGAGGCCCTGCAGAAAAGGACTTGAGGGTACTGCTGGATGAAAGCGCTCACAGCCCAGAAGGCAAACCATACCCTGGGCTGGATCAAGAGAACCATGTCCAAGAGATTGAGAGAGGTGATTCTGCCCTTTTACTCTGCTCACATGAGACCCCACCTGGAGTACTGTGTCCATCTCTGGTGCCCTCTGCGCAAGAAGGACATAGACCACTCAGAAAGGGTCCAGAGGAAGGCTGCAAGGATCATCAAGGGGTTAGAGCAGGCTGAGAGAGCTACAGAAGAGCCTGAGAAGCCTCCAGGGTGACCTGAAAGGGTCTTGCAGGAAAGCTTGGGAGGGACTGGCCAGGAGAGAACAGAGCAAAAGGACATGGAGCAATTGTTTTAAACTAGAGCAGGGCAGGTTTAAATTAAACATTAAAAAGAAATTCTTCATCATGAGGGTGGTGAGACATTAGAACAGGTTGTTCAGAGAGGTGGTGGAGGCCCCATCCCTGGAGGCATTAAGGCCTGGCTTGATGAGGCTCTGAGCAATCTGATCTAGTGCAGAATGTCCCTGCTCACTACAGGGAGGCTGGACTAGCTAACCTTTAATGGTCTCTTCCAATTCTGTGATTCTATGAATGTAAATAAGAGAGAAAACGTATAAAAAATAATTTTCTGAAAAATACATACAGACCCCAAACCATCTTATCCTAATCATCCTATATGAAGGTGCCTGCACAACTAAAACTGGCAAAGTTGTAACTTTCATAAGTAAATCCTAAGTCTCCATTTTTAAAAATTATATTTAACTATCAAACCACATAAAGTGATGCTCACTTTTACTTCAAGAGTTCTCTGAGAATTTGGCAGTTGTGTTCAATATCTGCAAAGTCATACCTCTACTAAAAGTTTAAAATTAAAAATCTGAAAACAAATCCAGGAATCCCATTTTATAGTTGTAAGTCTTGTATACAGAGGAAATATTTTATATACATCCAGACTTAAACTATAAGCCTATAGCAAATCCAGAAAAAAACCCCATCTGTATCACATGAAATCTGACTATCTTATGAAAATACAATACAGTGTCTTTAATCAGACTAGCACCTTTCTTTGCTTTTCTATGTTAATCCCAAAGTAAATAGGTTATTGAAGTTAAAAGTTCCAATACCAGAAGATCTAGCTTTTCAGTCTACGGTTAAACAAAATTAATACTTTTGTTTGATGTTGGCTATGATTTTAAAAAATATATGATTAAACAAAAGCATTGCTTTTCTAACTTAAATCACTAAATTTAACTGCTATTAGGAGTTATGCACTCAGGAATCAGATTTGAAGTTTATAAATATTTTGACAGCAACTGGACATTCCTTGCAGCATCTAGAGCTTTGACAGGAATTATCCATAAACAAACAGCAGGTACTCAACAAATGATTTGTAGGCAACTAATAGGCTGAATACATTCTACAAAAATACTGCACAAATAACTGTAAATAATAAACATGCCTGTAGAAGACAAATTGAGGCTATACAAGAATGATGAAATAAATTGGCAATGTGCTTTCTGAATATCATCATTGAAATAAAAATGAAGAAAAGAGCATGATCTATAAAAATACATTTAGACTGTTGTCACTGCAGTAACATTGATTCTGTCAGTTGTGAAGGTACATTTGATATAAATTGCTACAGTTAAGTCCCCTTGCTTATCATAGTCTTATCCCAAGTTGTCTGTGTCAATGAGCAGGGTTTGTATGTATCATCTTGCCAAGCTCACTTCTGGGGTCGACTGAAAGAAGAAAAACTGTCAAAAGAGACTTTGAAAGTTCCTTCTTCAGTACTGCAGAACTTAAAGAGGGCATGACGAGGACATGAGTTTGATCATCTGTATGAGCAATACTACAGCTAGTACAGGCTTAGTATGACCTCCACATGCACCTTTTTAGTCACATATCAATCACAACTGCAGAACATGCATCAACACTTAAACTTCACAAGGTATTGAAGCTGCCTCTTCTCAGGCTAGAGAGCAAAAGTTCTTGCCTTTCAATATTCTTACTGTTAACTATAAGGAATAATACAGTTGAAATGACAAGCAGTAGGTGCAAACTTACCATCTAGAGAATCAGAATATAGCTTTTAGTTGAATCCAGAGTGAAATAAACTTATTCAGTTCTTTCCAAAACCAGAATTCTTACCACTGAGATTCATCCCAGACAAAACACAGAAAACCTTTGTCTACAACCAGAAACAATTATTTGAGACACAGCTTCTATCAGGAAGTGATATATATGTCACATATATGTACATGTAAGTCACATATACAATTCAATAAAAGTAAAACTGAAAATTATGAGAAAATAGCTTAGCAGGTTCTTATTATGGTGTACATATGTATGAACTTGAGTCCAAGAATAATACTAATGACTATGATGAAATGAGTCAGTGGAGTACCAGAAGCAAACTAAGCCTAAAATGTACTAAAATTAGCCATTCTAAAAATCAAAGGAACAACAAAGCCTCTTGCCTTGATACTTGATGCTAGATGAACTGCAGGCATCTAAGGGTCTTAAAATCTTTTTCAGTGCTTACTTATTTGTTTGTTAGCTAAGGTGAGTATTTAGACACTAGAAAATACATTACCTTTACAAACATCTCATAATCTCTTCTAAGTGGATGATGGAGTACAACTTGAACTTTTCAGTCACTATCCAAGTGAGTTCAACATTAGACAAAATGAATTCACTCATCTCCTCCTTCATACCTTCTGGCAAATACAGCTTCCAGCACAGCAGCAAATTGTAAATTTATAACTTTGTGTTCACATGTGAAGGTCTTATTCAGGATTAAATAATACATAACTTGACAATACATTATTTACTTCAGGAAACAAAATGTGATTGATGCAATCAGACATAATATACTGCAGCACATAACAGTGCAGCTGAAAATTCAGGAGAAAGGAAAAGAAAAAAAAATCTGCCAACCACTTCTGTTCCTCAACAGGAAGAAAAAAAAAAGAATCAGGCTTTCATGAAAGAAATCCAGGCTCCAAGAAACCAAGAGGTGAAGAAAATACACATTCTGGATTTAGTTTGCTATAATCAGTAATCATTATCTCATTCAATTGTTTGGATTTTTTACTGGTTTGCTAACTTCAGGTTCAAATTATTAATATTTCTCAATTTTTTTTTCCTCTGTATGAAAGCATTAATGCAATGCAATGCAATTACAGTTTTATGACCTACTTGTCTAAAAGAGTGGCACTACTTGTAAGTTAATTAATGTCTAATGTCTAAGTATATTGTTTAAATCATTGCCCTAAACAAAGGAAAAAAGCTGAGATTTTTGGTTTTTTCAATGTTTCCTTGATTCTGTAAGCACAAATCATGACAACCTCATTTGCCAGAACATAGAGATTATGCCGAATTTTTTACCCACTCTAATCACAACTTTTGTCCTATTATCTCCTCAAACTCACCTCTTCTTTCTGCCCCTATCCCTTTACTTAGGCATTACCTGGATTGTTGATTTCTACATATATATAATTTTGCATTAAAACATTCTTTTTTTCAATAAACCTGATTTATACCACTAAGTCTAATTGATTCATTGACTTTGGTAGTTTAGCTATATACTGAACTTCATAAGAGAATTTTAAGTGATTTTAAATTTACTTTGGACTACTGAAGGACTACAAAACCATGTTAGACTTATTACAAGATTCTGCTAGAAAACACTCCCAGTAAACAACTGCTTTTGAGATCTGTCAACTAGCTAGTTCTTATTTCATTTCACGTGATCTTTATAGATATGAATAATGCTATTTTCCTATCAAATGTTGAAGGCAACTATATTATATATACACAGTTACCTTTATCCATCAAAATTGATATATCAAGTGCTGAAAAGATTTTTATGCCACAGGACAAATTTTGTATTTACTATTTGAGTATCTTCTTATATTTCTTTGGTGCTTTTCTGGTTTGAGATGGATTTGGATTGGTTTTTTTCTTTGCTGTCTTGTTCATTTCAAGTACTTTACTAGAAGCTGGTCAAATTAACCGTTTTAGGGGAGATTGTCTTGCTTGTCTTTATGGAAAAAAGGAACAACAGCTTTGTGGGGCTACCTGAATATCTTTACTTCAGGAGTCATATTAAAAATTTAAAAGATTAAATCTATTTTCAATCAGTTCTTCTTGGGAAAGTGTGTGGTGTTCATTATTTTAAGCTTATTTTAAGAGATCTCATTTACTTCCTGTCCTACCCAAAGAGGGAAAGAGAACAGGAGTTCTGCTGCAGTCAAGGAAATGTCATCCCTAAATGCATAATTCACAAGACCCCACAGTTATTTAGCCTTACTTATTTTTAAAGTTGAATTACTAGCAGATGATCTACTATATTCTATTACTAATGTACCAGAAAGTACTTCACTGTTTTCAGTGACATTACCAGAGACAACTACAGCATTTCACCAATTTCCAGATAGAAAACAAGTTCTCTTACTAGTGAATACCTGTGCCTTTTCTACAATGTAATACAAAAGTTCATCATCTCCATCTGGTGTCTGGCTTATGACCCAGTAGGTTTTATTATGCTCCAAATATAGTTCAAAAGGACCAAATGAAACTCACCATTTTATTGATTTGCATTACAAGCCAGGGATTTCTTTCATTGACAGCTTCTTCTGTCTGTTTTCTACAGTTTAAAATATCTCATATTTACTGACTTATTTCTTAACTCTACTTTCCTTTGAATATATGATATATAGCAAGATACATTTTTAATATCTCTTGTGTTCATTTCACCACTTGTTTCATTTAGTGGATTGAGCTACACAGAAAAGAAATAGGCAGGCCAAGGAGACAGGGAAAAAGGAACGTCTAAGTGGGAAAAGAACACAGGGCTTGTGTCTGTACTGACTCTATATGAGGATGTTCAATATATACTGGTTCTAGATATAATGCAAGAATGAAGTACTCTTATTCCAGTTTACATAAAGGACTTGTCCTGGACTGTGCATTTGTGACTTACCAAACATTCATGGCATAGCCAAAAGCTCAAGGAAGGTGATTCTCCCCTTCTTCTCTGCTTGCATGAAACCCCACCTGGAGTACTGTGTCCATCTCTGGTGCCCTCTGCACAAGATAGACATGGACCACTCAGAGAGGGTCCAGAGGACGGCCATGAGGATGATGAGGGGGCTAGATCACCTCTGCTACAAGGACAGGCTGAGAGAGCTAGAGAAGAGCCTGGAGAAGAGAAGGCTTCAGGGAGACCTGAAGGGAGCTTACAGGAAAGCTGTGGAGGGACTGTTCAGCAGAGAATAGAGCAATAGAACAAGGAGTAATTGTTTTAAACTAGAGCAGGGGAGGCTTAGATTAGACAGTAAGAACAAATTTTTCACCATGAGGGTGCTGAAACACTAGAACAGGTTGTTCAAAGTGGCAGTGGAGGCCCTATCCCTGGAAGCATTAAGACCAGACTTGACGAGGCTCTGATCTAGTAAAGGATGTCCCTGCTTACTGCAGTGAGGCTTTATTAAATTCTGTTGAAGATCCCTTCTAACTCTGTGATTCTATGATTCTCAGTATTCATCCACATTTTCATATAATTGCACTCTCCCTCAAATAAGAAATATAATAATGATGTAATAGTCATCTAGGTCGGAAGGCATCTTTCAGATCATCAAGTCCAACCATCAGCTCAAATCTGGTAAGCCTTTTCTCTCATTTCTTAGCTTTGAAATAGTACAAATCTTGAAACTCAGTCCTCTTATAATAAGGTAGTCTCCAGCATGTATCTGTAAATAGAAATCTATATCAATATTAATTTGGTACTTTAAAAGGGTAGCTTATCCTGTTCTCTCTTTTGATTTGAGCAGTAGAGAACATACCTCTTCCTGCTGTTCTTGTTGAACTGTGCTGGTTACACTTTTATGCAGGCATTTAGGAATCAGTGCTTTCAGTTTTCAGTAGCCTTAAATAAGGTAATGATTTCTCTCACATGCAAACACACGTTCTAAATTCCTCAATCAGGTAAAAATGTTTACAATATTCGGGTCACCCCAATCTTAATCTTTTATAATACTACCGATATAAAATATTTCACACCATTGAGAATATGTACCTTTTTTAACATTTAGCCTTGGTAACAAAGCCAAATAAAACCCTCTTTTCTTCATAATTCAGTGAGCTTGAATTTATACTTGGAGGATTTATTTAATGTTCTCCAGGTTGCTTCTGCTTGTCTGTCACTGAGAAAATTGGTGCTCTCCCAGGAGAACAGGCTGACCTGCACACTTGGCTTTTTTTCTAGTGAAAGCACAGTACTCCCCAAAACACACACACTTCATACATAAAACAGTTCACTTCTTGTATTTTCTGCCATCTGTCTCTCATTAATGAAACCATAAGGATATCTGCGAAGATACTTCATATTTTTCTCCTGTGCAGTTGCCTTCTGAGCTTGCATTGGAAGAGTATTATAAGCATTTTCATGTCATTCCATATCTTAGTCATAATAGATAATACTATATAAAGTTCTGCAAAAAAATTGTATACTTCTGAGGAACCTTACTGTTATAAATTCCACTATATGAATTGTGTTTTATTTTTAAAGTTATTTTTTCATGATTTGTATTGCAGAATTTTTTATGAGTTCTTGCTTTCTTTGTCATGCTTGACTGACTTCTTTTAGTTCCTGCTTCATCATGGCAAGTAACATTCACCAGATATGTCCCCTGTAACTTTGTGATTTATCCTTCCAAAACAACTACCTCACTATATGACTCATCAAATCTGTAATAAAAATGTAAAATTCCTAGCTAGATAAAAGGACTCCTACCTCTCCTCAGTAGTGGGTTATCAAATCACCAATCTGTTTTATTTTTGTTGTACTTTTTCTGGCAGAGTTCTCAAACTGTGTCATCCTGAGAAAAACTTAGTTTTCTCAAACAGCATGTTGATATTTTCATTCCAGATTAATAATCCTCTCCTTCAAAATGGTCATCTTATACTTAATGCTGCTGCAATCTTTGAAGTATTTTAAGGATGAGGGCTTCACCAATACATAGTGATTGAATCCTTAAAGAGATAGAAAGGGAAGCAGAATAGAAAACACAACCTGTCCAAGGCAGTTTAGTCATTGCACTCGATTACTCACTATCTTCTTCTGTTACCTGCTGCAAAACCATCTGTTAGCAGAAGGAACTCTACTCTCTTTCTCCAAATTTGCTCAAAATCTCTTGTTTAGCACTCAGCTCAAGCAGCTTCCATGGGACTACTTGTACACATAAAGTTAACTGTGTTCTTGTATGTTCGCATGAACAAAGTCAGATGTTCAACAAGAAGATTAAGAATTTTTTTACGTTCTCATTCTTCAGTGAATAAAAACTCTATCAATCCCACAAAAATAAAGCAATGTTAAGAGAATGACCTTCCTCCTCTATTTTTTTTCTCAGATATTGAGGTATTGTCCACTGAAAATATTAGATGAAATAAAAGAGCTACAACTACTAGTCACTTCAGCAGATAATTTAGACAGATTTTTTCAGAAACAGATATTTATGTTACAGCTTTACAGTATTGCACACTTTATCTTTGCAGTACATTGAACCAAAACTTCTCTTACTATTGAAGTAATGAATTAACTCCTAAGCTGATATTTTCTTGAGTAATATTGTTCAGCATTTATAAGCCTGTTGGTCAAAGAAACCAAATACTGAGTAATAAATTTTCTCATAAAACTCATCAGAATAAGGTATTATTACAACAGTTATAGCATTATGTTATTTTACTCACTTGCAGAGTTCATATTTCATTAGTCAAAAGCTTTACCACTCACAGCCATTCTAAATTTTAGATTATTTTTACCCTAGAAAACAACATCTTTAATACACAGGCGAAAATATCTTCTAATATAAAGTACCAACTTGATTTGTAGTCACATACTTAATTTGGTCTATGTGACTACCTACAACTAATGACAGAGATACAATACCTGTTTGGTTTTGGTTTTTTACTGACATTAGAAGAACAGTATTATTTTCTTATTGAGAGATTTCTCGCCATAAGTATTGATAATAAATAAGCCGACAAACTTGGAAAAAGAAGTACAATTTAATCTGCTTTTATAAAAACATTTCTTTGTAGTGAAATTAACAACAAGCAAGGAGCAATCAAATGTACTAGGTTAAACATTGCACTGTAAAAGTTTTACATTCAAGGTGTGCTAACATATTCAAAAGGTAAATATTGAATTTTATAATTTTTTCTCTACAGGGAGTATTTTTGCTTGGAAAGCTGATTTTATTTGGTATTTCATTCATTAGCACCCTTGATGAGCAAACTGTTGGATTTTTCCTCCTCATCATCACAAATAGCTTATGAGAGAGTGCATTTCTCAATTTTGGCTTTCTGATATACAGTTTCTGTGACAAATTTCTTGCTTATTATCTTCTAAGGCTGTAAAATGTAATTTTTGTAATGACAAGATCCACTACTTTTTTCATACCAGCCTTTGAATTAACATCTTCTGCTGTCCAGCTCCCCAAATCATTCCATTTTAAGTGAGAAACAACAGTATTTCTTCTAGGTAAAAGCAACTACTTGAAAAAATGTAGTTTCTTGGAAAGCTGATGCAAGCTGATCAAACTTTGCTTTCCTTTGCTTTCCAAGCAAAGGATGAGGCATAAATCAGTAATAGTGATGATTACAGAAGATCATTTAATTGACCTATAAGGGCAACAACAAAAATAAAGGAATGAAAAGGCAAGCAGTTTCTCATCATTCTTATTAAATAACCAGAGTTTGGATACATCAAGGCACTATCCTGTAAAAGCAGGGGAAAATTACAACCTGGAATATGAAAGAGATTTATTTGTTCAAGAGACAGTTCAGCTGTACATTAAACTACTTCCAACTGAAACACAGGGCAGGTACAGCACTCCAATCATCTGTTTCTACATATGTGCAGGGCTTTAGGTATTCACAAGAGTTTTTTATTCTCATCTGCATTGACTTGTTTATATGCTGTGTTTGATTTTCTAAACTTCTGTTGTATTCTACTTTTTAAATGCCCTAAAGGAATGTAGTCCTGTGGAGCCTTCTCAATTCTCTTTGAAGTGGCAACTGCACAGAAGCCATTTGCTTAGCAAGATTTCATCCAGATTCTGCTTGGAGTACATGATGCCCAACAGCTATGTCAGGTTTACAATTTAATTTAGCTTCCTTTTGATGGGGGCAAAAGTCTACTCCAATTGTCATTGTTCACTAAAAGCAGAGGGGAATTTATTCCTATCTGATAAATCTGACATTTCTTTAGATGAAACTGGTAGATTGATCCACTTGTAAAAGCACACAGACATTTCATTTTACCTTCAAGTTAGGAAGAGAAATAGTCAAATTTTAAAAGTTTCAAAGTGTTGACATTTCTAAATTATAGTTGTGAGGTGGGTTTAAATTAAATAAGACATAGGATCCCAACTGTCAGCTTTCCTTTGCAATGATTTCTCAGATTATTAAAGCATTTTAAAATTGTAGTACTACAAATATTGTTCACCAGAGATGCAAAAACTTAGCCAATGTTGAGTAAAAGCCCAGTGTCCAACAAAAGAGTTTTGGTTTTAAACTTGCCATTAGATTCCAAACAGCCACAGTCAAAGGTTGTGATTTGAACACAAGTTCACAATTTGTCTCTTCTCTAGACTATATGATCCACCTTTATTGGACTATGACTTTCATAATAACAGAAAAAAAAATAAATCAGAAAATACTTTGGTGACTACTATCCTTTATTATTTACATCTTCCCTAAATTTCTCTTTATTTAATTATTCTTTCAGGTCCAATCCTCTGACCATACATAAAGTTTAATTTAAAAAACTTGCATTGGCCATTTCGTGCATTGCACACTTTTCCTGCTATCTTATGTCTGTAGTACGTGAAATAATCTGTTTCCACTGTCTGAAGACATTCTTACTCGAAAATGAGATTTCATTATTAGGCCAGATGAGTAAGAAGGAAGAAAAAACTTCTTTACTTTTCACTTGCTCTGTCTGCTCTATTCTCTTCAACTTTCTTTTCTTCATAATTCTCCATTAACAGATACATCTCTAATGTCACTGGTAAATTCATTTGTCCCTGTCCCAGACTCATTCTGTGGATGCTAAAACTTTTGACAATACCTCACAAATATTGTTCTCTACAAACTCTGACTTTCTTCCTGTCCGCCTCACATCTGTTCCTCACATCTAGCCTTGATCCCGGTATGAAAAAACACCAGTTGTTATCCTTAAACCCTGACATCTGTCTCTGTTTCTCCATCATATCCATTTTTCTTTCCCAGGCGTGAAAATCTTTTAATATGCCAATAAGCCAGATTGCTCTTTTTTTTCCCAGCCATAGCCTTCATATCCATAATACGAATATACTTTGACTAAGATTTGTCTCTAGCATTGCCCGTTTAGATTCTACACAAATAAAAATATGGATGGATAACAGACAAATAAGCAAAAGCAATCAGGGTAAACAAGACCGTAAAAAGGTTATCGAGAAATAAGAATATGGAGAAAAAAGAAATATAGAAATGTGTTGCATTAATTTCACTATATCCTGTCTTGAATTTGAAATATGTGTATGGAAATCTAAAAGCAGGAAATTTTTTTACAAATGTAATGGCTTACATGATGCACCCAAACTCTACTTTAAAAATAAATTCTGCCAGAGCCACAAAGAGAGCTTGAGCAGGACCTGAGGATGAAACAGAGCTTAGGGAGAAGACAGAGAATGCCCAAGGTGGCATTCATAGCTAAAGCACATTTTTGTGTGTCGTTATTTTATTCAAAGTTTTTTGGTTGAAGTTTAATTCCTTTCAATCTATCTGAAGTTCTATGTCTAAAGAAGTTGCATCTACTATAGACTTGTAAGCCTTCCACATACATATACCTAGCAGAGGTAATCTTAAACTTTTTTGCTGTAAATGTCTAGCTTAACTAAAGCTATTTTGACACATTACATGACCCTGAAGAAGTATTTTTATATGAATGTTATTATTTACTCCCTTCCTGAAATTTGAATCCTTAAGCCAGCAGCAGCACACTAACCTATGATGTACCTTTCATGTAGCAGGGCTTTTTCTAATTTTACGTATCCAAGTTCAGTCCATAAAATTAAAACATTTATAACAATCTCTGAGTGTTTAACCACATGAACTCGTTCCTAAATGAAGCTGTTCATAAAGACAAGTTATCTGCATATTGCATAGCATGCTACTGTGAAAGGAAGACTCACCCTTGTATGATAGTGGCCGCTCAGGGATGGTTTCCT
>VZTY01002084.1:0-14530 GCA_013400935.1 Turnix velox
CTGACAGTCTGTGATTCTGTGAACCTACTTGATTTCTGAGGGCTCTGTTTGATCTAAATGAGTGTAATAAAGAAATATGAGTGTTCAGACAGCCTTGGAGCTCCAAGCTATTCCCTTCATGTGGAGAACACAAGTACAAAGCTAAACCCTGCAAACAAAATAAGATTCATGTGACCAACTGTAGACATCTGTGTGCAAGATGAACTCTTTTTACAGTCATTAATTTGAGACTGTTTTAGGTCAATGCATTCATGCAGGTAAGTGACACCCCAAACACCACCAGCAATAGTGACAGGGTCACAATGATTCCAAAGAAGAGTCCTCCAAGTGGAGTTTGAAGTGACAAGAGAGCCCTGAATTCAGAAGAAATGAATCATGCCTTGAATATTTACATGCACTTGGTATGCCCTGGCCCTGTGCTTGGCAAGAGACAAGTCACCAGGTTCCTAGCAGAGCCAGCAGGCAGGCTTTCTGCACCTCTGTGATCCCTGTGTCCCTGGTTTCTGTCTGTGTCACAGCCCAGGCCATCCACAGCCAATGAAACACTGCAGACTGTGCACCTGAATGGATTGGGCTCTTTCACAGCCAGTGATGTCTGAAGGCTGAGTAAGTGCTTCTCCCAGACAAGCACACATATTTTGTGAATGAGCAAAACAAATCAGAGCCACCAACCCAAGATTGTGAAGGATTATATTCTTCCAAAAGCAAACCTGCAGTCTTCAACCCTTCTAAGAACCACTGAGAAAATGCAGCCTCATTACAGAATGCAGATTATTATTAGAATTACATGGATAGAATTATCTCCCTTCTGAAGCCCAAGAAAAACTCTGCCTTGCACAACACCAGTGTGTAAGATCACAAGATCACCTCATTAAGCAGCACGCCTTCATTTTCATCCACTTCATGGGATTGTTCCTTCAGGTCCAGACCCCCTCCTCTCCACGTCTTGGCCAGGCTGGCTAAATTCTGGGGTTCACCAAGGCTCACGCTCCCCTTCAAGGCATCCACCAAGTATTCTTCCACAGAAATCTTATCTGAACTGCTTTTCATGGACTGGTTGACACATTTGGGGAAACTATACTGGAAGTTTAGGCCAGACAACTGATGCTCACTGTCTTGGTAGTTGAGATCTCTGTGGAAGTATGTCTCCAGAACGTTATGTTTCACGGCATGGGGAGGACTGTCCAGATGTTTCAAATGGGGAGGAATAATGTTGTAGGGAAAAGGATGGAGAGTTTCAGGCTGTGGAACATTGTCCCTCTGATAGGGCTGTTTCCAAACATGATTAAGGCACTGAATTGGGCTTATCAGCTTGTGCAGTTCTGTTTTGTACTGGCTCTTGGGTGAATGGAGTTTGGGAACTGACAGACCTTTGTCAGGTTTCTCAAATGGCAGCAGATCATAGACTGAGTCCTTGCTAAATTCTGAAACCCAAAAGCTGTCTCTGTAAGGAGTATTTTGGTGTGATTCATCCTCCTAGAAAAGAAACCAAAAAGAACCAGCTGAGCAGGAACCTCAACACAGCCACCCAAAAGCAGGAACAGCTTGACAGGGTCCCAGTAGCACAGAGAGAAGATTTGAGGATTCTCACCTGGACGGGAATGGGGGTGCAGCTCTCTTGTTCTGGAGTTCTGGGGCCTCTCCTGCCAGCAGCCACTGTTTGCATTTTCAGCTTGGATCTTTTCTTGTGCCTTTTCTTTTTCGTCTTCCCTCGGTGTCTCCCCCTGCGGGAGGTGGGGGCCATCGTCCCCTCGGTGGCGTGAGCCACATTGTTGGGGATTTGGTCGAGGCTGTCGGAGCGGCTATTGGAAACCAAAAGGCATCAAGTCTCTTAGATCTGATGGTGAAAGCACACCTCCAGTTAACAATCAGGAGCCACAAAATGAGGAAGAGAATTAGCACTTCTGAGATTTAAAAGAACAGAGAACAACAGCACAAACTGCATGCCTTTCTAAAATGTAGCATTTCACCTTCATTATCAAAGCACAACAGCATGTGTTAGCCCTGTAAGGAAGAAATACGGGGAGGGTGTTGGGGGAAGCAAGGAATTCAGTCTCCCAGTACCCACTAATTCTGCAAAGAATCACAGAATGGTTTGGGTTGGAAGGGACCTTTTAAAGATCATCTAGTTCCAACCCCCCTGCCATGGGCAGGGACACCTCCCACTACACCAGGTTGCTCAGTGCCTCATCCAGCCTGGCCTTAAACACCTCCAGGGATTGAGGGGACATCCACAGCCTCTCTGGGCAACCTTTTCCAGGGTCTCACCACCCACAAAGCAAAGAACTTCTTTCTTAAATCTAGCCTGAATCTCCCCTTTTCCAATTTACATCCATTATTCCTAGCCCTACCATCACATCTCCAATTAAAAAGTCCTAGCCCTGATGGCAAAATAGAGGGAAAAGCATTAATGTCTCCAAGTTGCTTTGAGACAGATGTGTCTATGATTTATAGTCAACATCGAGATTATGGATAAATGCAATCAATTTAAAGTTAAAATTAATTACGTGCTCATAATATAATTGTCTGCTCTATTTGAAGGAAAAAGCTAAGCCTGGCAGCAAAGAAAAGGGAGGACTAAGTGTATGCAAATAAAACAGTTTCAAAAAGCCAAAGTGTTCTGGCTACAAAAGGATTTCTTGGAACACTTACACAGACAAACCAGCACTGGCCAGAACTTCTAATGGGGGAGGTACAAAGAGACACAAGTCTCAAGAGAAAGATTTGCCTGCAGTCAGTCAATACTACTCAGAGTAGATTTTTCTAAAATTTAATTGTAAGATAAAACAGGGGATTTGATCTTCAAATGAGGAAATGGTAATTGTTCTGCTGATCCATGCAGTGCATCATCTGTCCTTACTGAGCAGTGACACAGCTCACAGCCAGCACTGCTCTCTGCACCTTCTCCTGCTATTTCAACACACCACCCAATACTGAAAGACCCAAAAAAGCAGAGTTGCAGGTGACAGCAGCACTGCATTGCCTTGAACCTCAACACACAGCTGGTGTGTGTGCCTCACAAACCCCTTGAGAAATGGTTCACTTCCAATTTCTTCAGGGGACAGTGTCCTAAATCCAGTGGGAAATATCTGGCCATATACCCCATCAGTGCCTGAAAGCTGCCAAAGACAGGCAGCACCAAATTCTACATCCCAGTTACCCACAGCCCCAGGAAGGTGCATGCTCTTCATGGAGACAAAGTTGCTTGCTTCCAGGAGACTTCAGAAAAGCAAGACCCAGGTCTCCACTTTTCTATCCCAATCACTACTCGCCCTTCACCACTTCCAGCTTCTCCTCACAACTCTCTTTGTGTTGCTGATGCTGCCCCAAAGCAAAAGCTCTTCACTCACTCCCTGTTGTTTATTCTCCCCAGAAACCAAGCAGTTTCTGTTCCTCAGGACTGCTTCCAGCAGCAGCCAATTTTCCTACAACTTTTCAAAGGAGATGGTGTAACTAAGTTTCAAAAACATCAGCTCAGAGACCAAAAAATACTCCTTAGATCCTTCTGTTTCAAGCCCACAAATTTCCAAAAGTGCCTCAGTCTTTCCAAACTAAATTTCACAACCAAGAAATAAAGTTAGAAGACAATCAGCAGGCACTGACAATAAGGCAATGTGGGGTATTTGGGTGGTTTGTGCTTAAATTTAATCTTTTCTCCTATCACAAAAAGGTTTTGAGGAAGATGTCTAAGGAAAAGACACCCTTCCCAAACCCCAGACAGAAGCTAATCCAAACAGGAGTGCTTTTGGGAAAAATACTCTAAGCACATAGAGCCAGGGTGATTTGGAACAAGTCAAGCACACACAGCAGTGAAGGTTCACATTTAGGAGTCTCTCACCTGTAATGCTTACTATGAGCAATAAAGGATCTCTCTGATAAAGTGGGGCTGAACTCCTGACTGTTTTCACCTGTGTGAAAGAAAACAGGATCACCACATGTCTTCAAGATCAGGTAAAGTCTCTCCCAGTAACAACTGGACCAAGAAACAACCCTACCAACTTGCTAAGCCAAGGAATGGTTCAGACAAGTCACCACACGACTGTCACCCACACTACCTCCTCAGCCCTCCAACAGGAGACAGCTTCCCACAGCTCCAACCTCCCAATCCCACCTGGCTGCATCAATTTCTCTTTCTTCCCCGTTTTAAACCACCTTTCTGGAGTCAGATAAGAACAGATGATTCAACAGGACACAGATTTCTAGTCAAAGCAGCTCAGACACACACTGCCCTGCTATCTATGCTTTATTCACTGGACGCTGCCACATTATTAGGAGATTTCATGAGGTTCCTAAATAGAGAGCAGGATGTGTCACCAACTCCACCCCACTTGGGATTACAAATAGATCTCAGCTCAGCTCTCCAGGAGTGCAAAGTGAGTGAAATCTCATCCCTCCCTGCACATTCCTGCTTCTCAATGAAGCTCAGAGCACCCAGCTACTCACATTCTGCTTGGGCAATAATAGAAATTGATGCACAGCCTCCTTCTGTTTCTTCTTTTGCTGTTCCTTTGGTGATTACATCATTCAGGATTTTCCACTGACTGTCCAAGATGACCTTCTTTGTATCTTCTACTTTGCAAACGCTGCTCTGCTTTTCACTCCCTGTTTCCTTCAGCCCTTTTGTTGCTGTGAGCTCCTTGTGCTTGACGGCTGGATCAGGAGCTCCTTGGCATGTAATTCCCATCACTGCCATTTCACAGGTTCAGAGAGTCACTGAGTAAGAAGAAAAAAATGAAGAAAAACACTTGTCAAAATACTTAACTTCACAGGCAGAGGCAGCTTCAAGTTCCTGAGAAACAGGAGCCTGCTGAAGGTTATCAGGTTACTAAATCATTTAAAGCAAACCAAGGTCCAACCCAAACCTCTTAGCCTGGAGCTGAAAAAGAACCTAAACCTGCCAACTCTCCATCCTCTTGGAGGTCTGAACCACTGAAGGTCTGAAAAAAATCAACCTTATTCTCAGTAGTAAAAATATAAGAATATACAGGTTCCAAAGGGAAACTTATTTCTGGTTCTATTCCCTTAGCTCAAACACAAACAGTGAATTTATGAAGAAGAGGGAAGTTTCATAGCACTAAACAGGAAGAATATTCACTCAAAAAAACCCAAATAGAACACATGAAAGATTTTCTCCTAGAATGCAGTGAGATTACATTGTGCCATCACATCACATCCTGCTTTCTTCCCTGCACACAGTCACTCTCCAATCTATTTCCCATTTTTCCTCCCAATGAAAAGAGGCCAGACAATGGGCCTGTCCCTACAGAACTCATTTCTTCCCCTAAATCACCCTTAACTTTTGAAACACTCTGTCAAGCCCAACAAGGGGCTTATTCTCCTTCCCCTCTACTCTGCCCTGGTGAGACCACATCTGGACTACTGTGTCCAGTTCTGGGGCCTTCAGTTCAAGAAGAATGGGCAACTGCTGGAGAGAGTCCAGTGCAGAGACACAGAGATGATGAAGGGATTTGGAGCATCTCCCTTCTGAGGAAAGGCTGAGGGAGCTGGGTCTCTGCAGCTTGGAGAAGAGGAGACTGAGGTGTGGCCTCACTCATGTCTTCAATATGGAAAGGGTGAATGTGAGGATGGAGCCAGGCTCTTCTCAGTGACCTCCAATGATAGGACAAGGGGCAATGGGTGCAGCTGGAATACAGGAGGTTCCACAGAAGTATAGGAAAAAACTTGTCAGGGTGAGAGAAGAGTGTCCCAGGCTGCTCAGAGAGGGTGCGGGGTCTCCTTCTCTGGAGACATTCAAACCTCACCTGGACACCTTCCTGTGTGACTTGATCAGGGTGTTCCTGCTCTGGCAGGGGGTTGGACTAGATGATCTTTTAAGGTCCTTTCCAATACCTGACATTCTGTGATTCTGTGAAAAGCTGAGCTCTTCTGGTGTATGGGACCAGTGGAAGTTGTTGGTGGAGAGAGGACAGTGACAGGGCTGGAAAAGACGATCCCCTGTGCCTGGCAGCAGCTGGTGAGTCAATCAGCAGGGCTGGCTGCTGCCTGACCAGGGTAAATGTAGCTCCCAACAAGTCCCAGCACATGCCAAATCTTAGCCAATTGGCAGCACAGAGGGAGGTGGAGGGGAGCCAGGTGTGGGAAGGGAGAAGAATGAAGGGGAATGGAAGAAATGGATGGGAGAGAGGTGGAAATCAGGATTATGGAGAGGTACAAGTTCCTACAACCACACCAAAACACAGCTTTGATTTAGCCTCAGTCCCCTCACCCTGGATTTCAGAGAACTTCAAACATTGTTTTCTATGTTTTAAACTAGAATATGGCCTACTGGTCCTTAATTGTCACTTCCTTGTGCCAGACTTCTCCCAGCTCAAGTGCAAAACCTTAAAATGTACATTGCCATGATTAAACAGCCCATGAAAAATCAGAAACCTGAGCAGACACATACAGGTGATAAGCACCATGAACCCAATATGAGACAAGGAGGAGGGACATAGTGACCTGTTGGGGTCTGTACCTGATGGGGGCTACAGAAAGGCTGGGGTAGGACTTCTTAACAGGATATGAGATGGCAGGACTAGGAATAATGGATGCAAACTGCAAGAGGGGAGATTTAGGCTGGAGATAAGAAAGAAGTTCTTTCCTGTAAGGATGGTGAGACACTGGAAGAGGTTGTCCAGAGAGGCTGTAGATGCCCCCTCAGTCCCTGGAGGTGTTTAAGGCCAGGCTGGATGAGGCACTGAGCAACCTGGTGTAGTTGGAGGTGTCCCTGCCCATGGCAGGGGGGTTGGATCTGGATAATCTTTAAGGTCCCTTCCAACCCAAACCATTCTATCATTCTATGACATTTGAACGGTGGCCAGCAAAAACAAGATCTCAGAACTATCACAGGAGCACAGCTTTGAGGCTCATCAGTTTAAATCAGCACCAGGGGTTATCTGTTCTTCCTTCTTTCTTCCTTTTTTCTTTCCTTTTTTCTTTTTGCCTTGAGCAGCCGCCTGGGAAAACAAGACATTTACTCTATCAGGCTCCTGGAGATGCAGACATCAGTCTGGAAAAATGACAAAACTAGTGAGTGGTGCCTCAAGGACCACCAAGAAAAGGGGAGGGGAACCATGGGGGAGCCAAGGGCATGAACTTTGGTGTGATGTGTAAATGAGTCACCTAACAACCTGGCAGGTATACAAGGCAAGTCAACAATGAGTGCATTCAGTGGCTAAACAGAGAACAGCTGCTGTGCAAAAGAAGTGCTGATGACAGTATCCCACTCATTACTCCCATCCTGCTCCCTCTCCTCTACAGAAATTATGTCAAATCTCAGTGCTGTAAAATAATCTCTGGGAGCAGCAGAAAGGGAGCCTGCCAGATGACTAACCCAAGCCACCAGTGACCAAACCGACAAGTTCAGAGCTATTTTTACACTCACTCTCTCCTGATTTGCATTAACTCCGTCTCTCCTTGTCCTCCCCTCACCTTGAGGGACCTTCAAGGTCCACAACTCAAGCCCAGCCTCATTGCCAAAAAATCCCTCATTCTCTAAGTCACTCCCCACCCAGCTCAGCTGAAAGACAAAGAGAGGGAGGGGAGAAGCAGAATTGCAAGCCCTTGTTGCCCTCTGAAATGGAAACGAATAACAAGGAAATATCGCTGAGATTAGAGTCAACAAAGCACATACCTCACTTGCTTACTGAAAAAAAAAACATAATAAAAAAGAGGTAGTTATTGTAAGCAATATCCTCAAACACAGCACCCGCCAGCCCTCAGACTGTTTAATGTGTGACTCAGGTCTGCAAGGCTGTGTAGGCACAGGAGCTGCAAGCCCAGCCCCGTTTAACTGTTGTTGAACAATTTTCAGCTCTTTATAAGCCTCAAAAACCCAACTATTTCTACAGTATGAACAAAAAAGTGCAGGTGGCTGGAGCTTTGAATAAAAAAAGCATAAGAGAAGGCTGTGGGGAGACCTCAGAGTGACCTCCAGAAAAGCTGGGGAGGCGCATGGAGACACAGGATAAGGGGCAGTGGTTGGAAACTAGAGCAGAACAGGGTTAGATGGGACATAAGGATGAGGTTCTTGCCCATGAGGGTGGTGAGACACTGGCTCAGGTTGCCCAGAGAGGTAGTAGAGGCCCCATCCATCCCTATAGACACCCAAGGCTGAGGCTCTGAGCAACCTGATGTAGTGCAGGATGTCCCTGTCACTGTAGGGGGTGGCACTAGATGGCCTTGGAAGGTCCCTTCCAACTCTTTGATTCTATAAAATCAGAACTTTAAAACAATTCTTGAAGCACAATGCTTCTCTTCAATGGGCCAGAACTGAATGGACCAGACTCATCTCTGTGCAGGTGGAGAGGGCAGCAATCCAGAGACACAAAGCATTCTCAAGCCCCAGTAATTTGGACATGGGTGCTCAGTCTCTCACCCAGTCCCCATGAGCAGCCCTTCCCAAGGAAGCTCTGGATAAAGGGAGCCTTGAGAGCAGTAAATGGGTAGCTGAGGTCCCCCAGCAAGACCACCAAGAGCAGGATCTACCCACATGAGACATGTTGGAGCTGTGGTTTCGGCTGCTGATTTCCGTGCCACCGCTCCAGGATGAGCACAGCTTCCTGTGCAGACACCAGCTACGTATGTTCAACATGAGAAGCTTCACATTGTTGAGCTGGAAGGTGGTTGTTTCATACCCCAAACTGCTTCTCTGCCTTTCAAAACCTCCTCACACAAGCCACTCAGATTCAATTCTTCATTTCAGTATTCCTGACTTTCCTCCCTCTGCAGACATGCTCATTATTTTCAAGGAAGAAAGGGGAAGTTGGGCTAGTGATGCAGCAGATAAAAGTGAATATCATACCCCTCACCCACCACGGAGTTAAATCACAGGCTAAATATCACAGAATGTCAGGGACTGGAAGGGATCTTAAAAGATCATCTAGTTCAATCCCCCTGCTGGTTCAGGAACACCCAGATCAGGTCACACAGAAAGGTGTCCAGGGGGGGTTTGAATGTTTCCAGAGAAGGAGACCCCACTCCCTCTCTGGGCAGCCTGACACACTCTTCTCTCACCCTCACAAAGTTTCTTCTCCTATTTCTGTGGAACCTCCTGTGTTCCAGCTTACACCCATTGTCCCAAGTCCTATCACTGGAGGTCACTGAGAAGAGCCTGGCTCCATCCTCCTGATGCTCACCCTTCACATATTTATAAACATGACTGAGGTCACCCCTCAGTCTCCTCTTCTCTAAGCTAAAGAGACCCAGCTCCTTCAGCCTTTCCTCAGAAATCACATCATTAGTACAACAAATTAGCAGCTTTCAGCCTTATCTAATAGATAAAGAGTCAGTAACTCCCCATCTTTGACGATGCTCATTTACAGGCATTTCACACCACCAAGGGCTGGTTGCTCCTTCTCTTCACTAAGGTTTTACACTCACCTCTGGTTAACTCATGTCAGTTCTCACTGCTGTCAAAAAGAAAGCTCGTTTTTACAGAATGAAAGCCAAATACAGCACCAGTCGTGAGGTGGAGTCACTGGTCTGATGGCAGCAGTGACTCCTCCTCAAATAGTATCAGTGCTCCTGTGAGAGAACAAGGGACCAGGCAGGGACACCCGGGACTTGTAGGAAGTCAGAATTAAGGAGACACTCAAACATGATTAATATATGAGATACCATGTGCTATTTACTCCTCTCAAACCTCCTTGTTTCTCTAAAAAAGACCCTGTACACTTTCTTCAGTTCTTAAATCTCATCAGTAAGCTAATTATCTTCTTAAAAGAAAATAATTGTGATTCACGGAGCTACTAAGTACACAGAGAGACTCAGAGCTGGAAAAATGGAAGGCAAAATACTCCCCAGCACTAAAACACTCAAAGCTTCCTCATCTAATGGCTCTTTGGAGAATTTCAGTTAGGATTTTGTGAATGTGGTTAAAAAAAAACCTTGGGAAAAAGCTTGAAAGTATACATAAGGCTTCACAAATCAGCTTTGAAGGATAGAGATCTCCTCTCCTGGCTGTGAATTCTCAGCAGCAGTTTCACATTGACATTTAGTTTGATGAAAAGAAAAAAAAAAAAACAAAAAACAAAAAAAACCAAGTCATGTTGTCTCGGTGAGGTTTCCCACTTCCTTATTGAGAAGAATTTTATGAACAAGGCATTAACTCAGGTTTAGCCTTCTCTTCTGCAGCTGCTCCTGCTTTATTAAACCAACACAACTCACATTTCAGTGCTGCTGCTTTGCTGCCTGCTGTGACACAGCAAGGGGTGGGAAGAGCCAGGAATTTATGCATCACCAGAGCAGGGAATGTCAAATAAGAAGAAGAACATGCACCTTCTGGGGACCTTCCAGACCTAACAACTACTGGCAGGTAATTGAGACAGAGCCAAGTCCGCAGCCAAAAGAACTTTTCTGGAGTATTAGCTACAAATTCACCACACAAAGGCACCAAAGCTTATTAGAAACCACGTTTCACCCTCCAAAAAAAAAAAAAAAAAGAAAGAAGATGATACTTGATAAAAAATGAGTCACACTAATGATTTGGTTTGGAGTAGACAGAAATGTACAATCCTTTCAAGCCCCAGGCACCACTTCCCTTTGTCCCTGTCTCCTCTCCAGCATTCTCCTCTGCAGGATGCTCTTGATGAGCCACCTTATCTGCCTGTGTTTCAGATGGAACTGAAATTCAGAAGGTTCCATTTTCAACCATGGCAGTTTAAAGCACATTATTGCAGCACAGGCCCGGGGTGGTTATTTAAACAAACTCCCTGCTGTCAGCAAGGAAGAAGTTTCAATCTGTGTCAGAAGAAACTTAAAAAAAAAAAAAGTAGTAACACTCAAGACACAACCGTATCTTAAAAAACACTCCACACCACTTGAAATGAGCAGGTTTAAGAGAATAAAAAAAACCCAAACCAACCACTTTCCTTGCCCATTGAAGAATTCCAAAGTAAAAATAAACAGAATGCCTGACTGATTAAAATACTGGTGAGTCAGACCACCAGTTGCTGTTCCAGGACGTTCACAGCCTCCACCTCCTCTTCTTTAACTAGGCTCCTGCACAGCCCAGTCAGGTTGTTCTTGGTCTCTCATGGACCATCAGTTCTCTGTAGACAGGCTCACCTGAACAAAGAATTGCAGGATGTGTTGGGTTGAAAAGGACCTTCAAAGGCCATCTAGTCCAACCCCCTGCAGTGACAGGGACATCCTGCACTAGATGAGGTTGCTCAGAGCCTCAGCAAACCTGGCCTTGGATGCCTCCAGGCATTGATGGGGCCTCTACCACTTCTCTGGGCAACCTGGGCCAGTGTCTCACCACCCTTGTGGTCTCACCTAATCCTGCCCTGCCCAGTATCAAGCCACTGCCCCTCATCCTGTGTCTCCATGCCCTGGCAAACAGCCCCTCCCCAGCTTTTCTGGATCCCCTTCAGGCACTGGGAGGCTGCTGTGAGGTCTCCTTGGGATCCTTCTCCAGCCTCCACAGCCCCAGCTCTCTCAGCCTGTCCCTGTAGACATCACCAGGTAAAGGTAAAAGTTCCACATAAACCACCACCAAGCTGCCTGTTTGAAGGATTTCACTATCAGCCCCATGCTCCTGAGTTATGTTACAAACGATAATAAGCATGGAAACATCTTCTTTAAAGTGGTTTGATAGTAAATACTTCAAAACCCAGTCTCAGCCATTGGTCCTGCTTACTGTAAACAGCAGGATAATGAGCTTCAACAGTCATTTTAGCTGCCAGACATGAGTAGATTGCAATAGTTTGGTTACAAAGTCTGGAGGAAAATATTTGAGTGGCTTGAGCCATCAGCAGACTTTCTCTAAGGAACTAAACACAGCTATCTTCCTTTCCTTAAACACAACTCACTCCTCAACAATGCTTTTCATGCCCTCCAACAAAGATCTACTCAGAGTTCATAAACATCACCACAGACCCATTCATTCAAAGTGGAGGCTAATTTTTTCCAAACTGCTTCACAACCAGCATCAGAGCAAACTTCAGCCCAAAGAGGTTTGGTTTTCCGGCCTGGCTCAGCTGCTCTCACACACGATTTCAGGAGAGCTCTTAATGACATCCTGGCTATTAAGACCCACTTGTGGAGTGATGACATTTCCTTAATGATAATAAGAGGGTATAATCATAGAATGATAGAATGGTTTGGGTTAGAAGGGCCCTTAAAGATCATCTAATTCCATCCCCCCTGCCATGGGCAGGGACACCTCCCACTTCACCAGGTTGCTCAGTGCCTCATCCAGCCTGGCCTTAAACACCTCCAGGGATTGAGGGGGCATCCACAGCTTCTCTGGGCAACCTCTTCCAGTGTCTTACCACCTTCACAGCAAAGAACTTCTTTCTTCTCTCCAGCCTGGATTTTCCCTCTTCCAATTTACATCCATTACTCCTAGTCCTGCCACCCTGGACCCTATGCAGAAGTCCTATCCCAATCTTTCTGGAGCCTCCTGAGGAGGGTATTGAAAAGCCACTATGAGATCCCCCTTGAGCCCTCTCTTCTCCAGGCTCAACAACCCCAACTCCTTCAGCCTGTCTTCAGAAGTGAGCTGCTCCAGCCCTCTCAGCATCTTCGTGGCCCCTCCTGGACCCACTCCAACAGCTCAATGTCCTTCTTCTGTTGAGGGCTCCAGAACTGGACACAGTAACTCCAGTTGGGGTCTCACGAGAGCCCAGCAGAGAAGCAAAATCATCTCCCTTGACCTGCTGGTCACACTTTTCCTGATGCTACCCAGGACTGGGTTGGCTTCTGGGCTGCAAGCTCATGCTGAGTTTCTCCACCACAGAAGCCCCTAAATCCTTCTCTTCAGGGCTGCATCCAAGCCACTCTCCACTCAGCCCTGAATGTCCAGCCACAAACTCCCACCAAGATCAATTCTGCACAAGCAGGCAGGATCAAGTTTTTACCAGTTATTACCACAAGTTGCTTTACATCCTGAAAATTTCAATTATGCCCACAAAATGCCATGATAAGCTGCAAGAATGAAGTGATGCTGAAATGCTAGTGAAAAACAAAAATCATTGTCAAATTTACTACAGACAGAAGATTTTCTATGGAATCTTGACATATGGTTGGTTGTGCAAATTCAGCCATGATGATTTTATAGTTTACCACAGAAATACAGAGTGACTGGAGCAGTTTCTAACTGCCCAGCCTGAACAATCTCCCATGAGACAAACTCCCATATTAACTAAGGAAGAGAACAGCCTTTTAGGCAAGATGAGGTCAATGTTATTCAGGACTCAGTGCTTGGACATCACTCAACTGTGACCAGCAAAGTCCACATTACTACAGATTTAAAAGCCCATTTCTAGCCCTCTCAGGCCTCTTGGTTCCTTCATGTTTTCCCTTCCCCAGCACATCCAGAACTTTCCCCAAATCTTTCATAGAATAGTTTGGGTTGGAAGGGACCTTAAACACCATCTAGTTCCAACCCCCCCTGCCATGGGCAGGGACACCTCCCACTAGATCAGGCTGCTCATTGCCTTGTCCAGCCTGGCCTAAAACACTCCAAGCCAGCTGCTTTTCTGTGACTTTTCTTACTTCCAGATCTCATCCCCTCTGTCTCCACTGAGAGACTGGAGTGACACTTGCATGCAAGCTTCAAGAGTTGCAGAAGCAAAGTCAAAGAAACAGCACGGTCACACTTGCCTGCTTCTGTTTGGCAGCCAGAGCAATAATTAGGCAGCACATCACAAAAGTTTGTCTCTTCCTCCTCACATTGAACACTGAAATTCATTGAATTCAGGAGAAAAAAAGCTCATTAGCTCAAGTGATGTCAAAGCAGCTCCCACAAATCCTTTAGATATTTGGGTTGTTCTCTGTTTGTTTGTTACACTCCTCTTTCCCAGTGTGCTGCACAAAGATTCACTCTCTTACAGCAGTTAAAATTTAATAGTTAATAGCAAGTGACTCATACAAAAGGAATCTAGTGGCTGTGCCAGTAACAGATTTTAACTTGGTTAAAAGGCAATAAAGCAGCACACTACAGACACATATCTCAGAGCCCACTTAGATTACTCTTATCACTAATGACACTGCAAAGAAGGTGTGAGTTATTACTCATAAAAGGGTTCAGAAAAACAGTTGTGAGAGACATTGGGGGTTGTTTATGGACGCTGAGTCTCCGATAGCTGCTTCCTGCATGTGCAAAGCACCCAACACATGTTTCTAATGCAAGGAGGCAGGAAGCCTCTGAGATCAATCACAGCAGCAACTTAATTCATTGGCAAAGAAGCTTTTTAACCTTCAGCCAGCAAATAAAAAAAAAAAAAAGAGAGTGGCATCCAAGAGGATCCCTATTGCTGGGTGTGAGGATTTAACCCAGCTTTAGCTCTCATTCACATCTAGGTTCGAATTCACCTCCTCCTGCCCTGTCCAGCACCAGAATCACAGGGTTAGAATCACAGAATGACAGAACGGTTTGGGTTGGAAAAGACTTTAAAGATCATCTAGTTCCAGCCCCCCTGCCATGGGCAGGGACACCTCCCACGACACCAGGCTGTTCAGTGTCTCACCCAGCCTGGCCTTAAACACCTCCGGAGAGGGGGCATCCACAGCCTCTCTGGGCAAA
>VZTY01002099.1:0-50894 GCA_013400935.1 Turnix velox
TCTGGACCTGCTCAATGTCCTTAAAACTTTATTGGGGTGTATTCAAATCCTGCTACTGAGCTAATTAATTTCCATGTAATCCAAAATAGAGGGTCTAATTCTGATCAAACTATCAATTTGTAGTGGGGTATCTTGGGCCTCAGGCAGTGGTTACAGTACACAAACAACAACGTAAATCCTCAACTCACCCAGTTGGTGCAGCCCCTCCTTACCTAAGTGATATGAAGAAACATAATGGGGGGATGAGTGGGACACAAATGACGTTGGAGGTTTAATGTGTTTCCCATGTGGGGTTGTACTAGCCTATCACTGGAATGGAAAATATCCACAGTAACTGCCAGCAAACTGTGATACTGCCTTTTCTAACAGCCCTGTTTTACATGGACAATGCTGCCCTGCCTGGGTACAGGCTGCTTTTGTAGGGTGACAATACAGATGTGAAGGTGAAGAAGAGGATTCTTCCTGCTGCTGGAATGATTTCACCAATAGTGCCTCAGGCCTCTCAAGCAAATGAGCAGAGCTCTGCTCTCTGTTGTCTCTACCCCCTCAGCAGGGGAGAGTTCTTCCCTTTCCTGCTTGTTTTACATGGGCTTTCCTATGGGCAGAGACAAATCCTCTCCAGTTTAAGGATGATCCAGTTCTGGAAATGCCACTCTGAGTCCAGAGTTCATCACCAAATTTGGATTGAGTTCCTAAATGGAGAGCATTGAAAAAAATATCTTTGTTTTAATTGTTCTGTCCCCTATCTGTATAGTATTTTCATTTTCTATACTCCATTGCTTAAAGGGATTTCCCAGGAAGTAAATCCATTAGAACACAGGGGCATCCACACCTCCACATTCCAGGAATCACACAGGTGCCTCTCTTAAAAAAGTAGAGCACTTCTGCAATGGTGTTACAGAAGGCAGAACTCCAGTTTCAAAATTCCATTGCCCTCAAACTCAGATGAAACATTCAGCTCATGTAAACCAAGACAGATCTGC
Organism: Turnix velox; assembly: GCA_013400935.1. Lineage (NCBI taxonomy): Eukaryota > Metazoa > Chordata > Aves > Charadriiformes > Turnicidae > Turnix > Turnix velox. The sequence goes on from VZTY01002099.1 coordinate 984, forward strand.
CAATTGTGGCAGATAATGATTCCATCCAAACGAGGAGTGAGGACCTGCCTTGCGGCAAAGCCAGGAAGCTGTAGCAGAACCTGTTTTCTTATCTATGTGGCAGAGTTAAAATGTCCTCTTCACCTGTATGGCTCCAGCTCAGGAAATTTTGGGGGCTTTCCTCCAATCCCACTGAGGATAGTCCTTCCACATGAACTCAAAGCAAAATGCTAAGCCTTTGCTTAACTGCTATCCTGGAACTAAAGCTCTTTCTTGAATGCAATCTCAAACTTCCATGAAGATTACTTAGAGGTTTATCTACCTTCTGAAGAACAGAGCTGTTTATAGTTCATTATATAATAATTCAGGGTGGTGTAGAGCCCTCATGGAACAAGTGAGACAGCACCTCCACCCTCTGACTGCCAGAGCCGGTGGTGCATTAACCTTGGCACAGCAGCCAGTATTCTTTCCTGCCCTGCCCCACTTAGGTCAGGTTGCCCTCGGCATCTGTGCTCAACAGCAAGCTTCCCTCTCCCCAGGAGGAAAAGGCAAATAACTTCAGGCAAAGGAATATGACTCGAGGAACTGCTGTACACTTATTTTATCAGTATTCTCTGCTCCTCATGGCCAGCAAACATCCCCACTATGCTTCACTGAGGTATAAATAGCCTCAAGATTTCTAGGATAACTAAGGTAGATTTTCCTTGACTTTTTTTTTTGTAGCCAGTAATCCTACAAATGAGCTCTTCTTAGAAAGACACACAAGACATTTCTTCTCTTCAGGTGCTTTAGACAACTACTTTGTTTTGTGACAGTTTGATGTTTCCATTTAAAAAATCTTACTGAACTCAGCCTGCTCTTGACTTAATTAATAGGTTTATAATGTCACTGCTACAATTATGCTTAAAAGAAGTCAGATCAAACACAACAAAACAGTGTCTCACCCTCTGCCCTGAACTTATTGAAAAAGAAATGTTTTCTAACACAGCAACTCCTCCTTCACTGTATTTGGCTGTAAGGTCCTTCACAGTCATTTGCCCCCCTGATGGCCAGTTCTTCTCTTCCTTTGCATGTCTGTTTTCAATCACAAGAGCATTAGAATTCTTCAGTGGCTTAATGGTTTTCACCTCTTCAGATGGCATGTCAATGAATTTAAATATGCGTCCAACAGACCGCATCTAGGAATCAAAACAAACAATATTCTAATTGTAATTAATACCAGCTACTAAAGCAAATGAAATAAAATTATTCCTAATTCCTAGTCAGAACATTGCGTCTCTTTCCTGTTTAAGTTATACTATGATACAATTTTCAAAGGTAGGATTCTGTTCTATATTCTTTTCTACTAACATTGATTAAACATGATTCTACTTGCTTCACTTTATAGACACAACAGCTCTTTCCACCTTTTAAAAAGTAATTTGAAAACTGCAGACCCATATATAATCTCAGATTCCTCAACTATCTTCCTCCTGTAGGGGGTTGCCCAATCCAAAAACTGAAGTTCCTTAAATAATGATTGAAAGACAAAGTTCCACAGAATGCATGAAATTTAAGATGTGAATCAATAGCATCATGTAAAGAGGAGCAATCCTCAGCCTTTAGCATCTGAAGGTATAGGAGAAATCATCTATACCTTTTAACAAAAAATTAGAAGGAACTAATTTTATATCAGCAATTAAATATATCAGAAAATATATCAGATGAAATAACCACTTCCTGTCATTCATGAACTTCAGATAGAAGCTGCCAGTAGTAGTCTACATAAACTACCGAAAGAAACAGGACTGGAAGGGATCCATTTGATTAAAAAAAAAAAAAAAGAGTCAAGGTTCAATTAATAAAGAGCCAATCACCTCCTTAACAAAAATCTCAGTGCTCAGGTGGTAAGAAAGCTTATTTTAAAGTCTATGGACCAGTGTGTTCTTGTGCATTTGTTAATTTTAAATTCTAGTTAATGTTTTTTCCTAACTGTTTTCCCCATTGATTTATGAAGGACCACCTTAGATCCAGTCAGCCTTTATTCCCCAGGACTAAAGAAAATCCAGGTTTAAGCCTCTTTCTTAACATATGTTCTCCTTCTCCAAACATCACAGTTTAAATTAATCTTTTCTGTCTGACCAGACTTTCCAAAGCATTTTGGATCATGTTTCACAAGGACATTGTACAAAGACATCAATACATTCCTATCCCTATTAGGAATATCTTGATTAACACATCCCAGGATCATATGTTGTTTCTTCACGGTCACATCTTACAGTGACTCTCACCAAGAAGTGATCAGCCAAGCTTTCCTCCATCTTATCAATTTCTGAGAAGATCCTCATTCCCAACAAAGGTTATTCTAACCAGTCCCCAAAACTTTGGCTACTGAAATCTGCTTTATATCTGCTATTTGAGACCATCTAGTATCTTTCAACTCCCAGAATTCTTCATGGTAACATTACCTTTCATCTTTGTGCCTTTGACAGATTTCTTTAACACAATTTTTTTCTTTGTTGAGAGCATTAAAAAAGATTAAAATGAGCTCAGTCACAAATCTAATCTTTGTTGAGTAGCCTCCCTACAGCTTAATACTTGCAGCTTAATGCCATTTCCTTTCTGTCCAACTCATTAACTAGTTCACAGTTCTTGTAATAATCCTGATCTCCTTCATTTATATAATTTCTGAAACAGAGCTACAGTCAGCGTTTTCCTGAAGACAAATGAGATCAACTATATTACTTTTGTCTGGAAAATAAAACACTGAGCTAAATTACCAGGTTAGTGAGATGCAATCCTAATTTCATCAAACTTGAGTACATTCACTCCTTAAGCACTATGTCTGCAGTTACTACTTCAAAATAATTTCTAAAGACTGCTGTCATCAGACTAACCAATGGTGGTGGCATCAGTGCTGTCTCACTTCTCCTTCTTAACCAAAACTGATGGCTGTTATTCTACCACGTACCACCATTGCTGCCAGCGTGGTGGATTCATCTGAAGTGGCCTTTATCAGATCTCCAGCTTCTCAGACAGTTCTTCCTGCACACTGGGATGGAATGTACAGTCACACCTTTTTGCATGTGTGGGCTGGCATTGCTCTGGCCACACTTGACTCAAATGTCTAGATGCAGAACACAGTCACACTTAGCTGAAGATTCAATTTTAGATGGACTCACTCACAGTGGTGTATGTGTCCCTCCATGAACTGTACAAGAAATTTATGGAGACCAGGATTCTAACTCAGGCACTTCATTTGCATGCCCACAGCTACGCTGGTTTTTCCATATAATTTCCACCACAGATGTTGTAAATCCTATTTCTACATTCTGCTCCATTTTCAACTCCCTAGATTAAATAACAGCCTTTTACTTAAAACTGAGATCAAGACTTTATTTAGAACCTGGGCCATTGCAGGTCCAAGTCTGATTCTGTCATGTCTTTTTTCTCTATCTCCTTTCTTGACTTCCAATGCATAGCTTGTTTTGGTTAACTAATCCATTCTGTAAAGGCTGTCAATTCTAATACACTTTCAGATTGTTCATCTTTGTCCTGGGACTACTATGTCCGAGAGTCTCAAAAATTTTCTATTTTTGTTTTCTGCTATTCAAAAAGCTAATTTCAGCTCCATACTTGAAGAAGACATGACTTTACATTACATTCAGTGCCTTAGTCCAAATAATTGATTACCCATTTTACCAAAATTTGTTATTGTAAACAACAAGAGTAAACTTGCAAGGTAATGGAAATTTGTAGCAGTCAGAAATTATTTAGCAAATTAAACTAAAAAAGAGAAAGACATCTTTATAGCTACTGTGTCCAAGAACATCTGGGCCTCGATTGTTTTCTAATCTGTATTCTAGTAATATGCTTCTCCAATGGCATTATGGAAAACCCTTCATACATCTTTGACCGCATCTCCCTGCTTTTGCATTCCTTCTGCAAAGTGATTCTACTTAGAATATTATCATTCCCTCCTGCTCTTCGATCCAGACTGAAATATTGTTAGGTGCATTTTCCTGGTGGAAGTACATTTATGTACAATACAAGGAAATACTGGGATCATTGACTGCATCTCAGCATCTTGAAACACAACTGTAACAGGAGTTTTGAAAGATAATATTATTGATTACAATTTCCACCTCAATCACTGTGCAAAATGGAATAGAATGGTCATCATCATGTTGCTGTGCTAGTAGCATCATTTTCGTGATAGGTAGTAAGACTTTGGATCACACTGACAATTTTTTTGTCATCTGACTAGACTGTTTATAGTAAACACCACATGGAGCACCATTTATTTTAATTGTTGTTTGATGGTACATTTGTTTTCAGAAATTCTGTCATTATTGAAATATCACCACTATCTATCTTGTCTTTATCAAAAGTTGTGAACAATTGCACAGCCAGGGATTCCCTATAACTGGTCCAAGGGATCTACTGTAACACACAAACTAAAATCTGCTATGAAGCCTGTTAGACAAAAAGCTTTCCTTTGCAACAGAAAATTTCATCCCTATGCCCCAGTTCCTCTGACAACTTATCAGTCACGTCACATAGGCAGATGTTTTAGACAGCTTAATACTTTGAATCAATTCAGAATGATGCTTTCCTGGTGCAGTAATTTGCATCATGATTTATATCTGGGCAAAATGCAGCATAAATGTCAGCAACATTTTATAAACGTATCCATTCTTCCTTTCATGGGTAGAAATCTTCTGTCATTCCTAATGACAGGTATAGTGTAGGTGACAGCAAGTTTCTTATCCATTGTTCCCATCAGCAGTGTGCCTACTATATTCACATTCTCTGACTAACGCTTTAGAACAAAGGAGCAAAGGAGTATATTTACTATTTCCATCTAAAACTGTCTAGAGCATAATGCTATTTTTAGCCTTGCCTAATTGTATTTTACTGGGATCTTAATAACACTGCAAATTTTTAATTTTCTCATTAATATAATTTAAGCTATTCTTAATGTTGAAGGAAAATTCATAGTATAATTATGAAATGTATGTTTCCAAAAAGCAGAATAAGTAGATATTTCTGAAGCAATCTAACACAATTCATTTAATCAGGCCCTATGTTTTCTTCCGCTAGACAGACAGCAGCCACCCTTCCACTCTAGACATGCATGTTATTCAGTGACAATTTGGCAAGATTTAACTTCCTAAAACACATGTTGACTGGAAAGCACAGAGTGAAACCAAGACATGACATGAGAGTCTGGTCCAATGACTCCTATTATAAAAAAACCCTGTGCATGAAGTCACTGCAAAAACTAGTTCAATGCAGGCAGACCATACAGTTTTCTTGGTTTCACATCTTCTGCTGTTATACTCTGGGTGCACTTACAGGACATACACTCCCCTTCCAAATGGCAAAAATTAAATATTTAGGTCACATTGCTTTACTGATTGTTTTACTCCTTCTCACATTGCTTTACAGGCAAGAAAGGAAATGTTCTAACAGATTTTTCTTGATTTTGTTCCTTTCCAGATGACCAACACCTTACTTTGATAGATTTTACAGTCAAGTAGTTCATCTACTTAAACTTTAAAAATCAGGTTTTGTGCTTACAGCAGGAAAAAGGATATTAAGATCACGTCTCAGTTTAACAAATAAGGTAACACCAATGGAACAGGTTAAAGGAGAAATAACATTATGTTTCAGTTCTAATTTTTCCTTTGATCCTCTTTTCTACCATGTACTACTTAAATTCTTCAGCATCCCTGATGCACAGGATGGGGCAGTGTGAGGTTTAGCAAGTGTGGCTTTAATGTCTCTTTGGGGGATTCTTTTAATATCTCCTTATATAAGTAAACTTGCAAGAGCAAAAGCATGGCATTTTCTCTTTCCTTGATAAAAGGACCTGTCCTTCCCAGTTATAGCACTTCTAGAAGGAGAAGGTTATAAAGCATTAAAACAGTCCACTGGGACTAGCCAGTGCTTATCTGTGAAAGCAGCCCTTACTGGAAAACTTATTTTCTGCTTCCTTGTGAAGTAAAAAGAAAGAAATCAAAAATACTACAAGACTGCCCAGAGGGATAAGAAAAAAGGCTAAAAATCAGCTAAAGCGATATTAGCAGAAATGATCAAAGTGAAAAGATAAATATAGCTTAATTTGTAGCTTTAAATCAAACAATAGATAGCTGTCAGAGTGAACACATACATGGTTTGCTGTTATTCGTTTTGGTCTTTATTTAAAAAACCAAGAACAGATAAAGTATCAAGGCTGTAGAGAATAAAATGCCAAAACTGTTATGGGGTATTTAAAGACTATGGGGTTTTCTCACTTAAAGGCAACAGAAATTGCGTCATAGACAGTATCTGTGTATGTAAAAACAAAATCCAACCTAGAAACTCAGATTTCTTCAATAGGTATGCCAGTGTCATGGAAAGCTCAAAGAAGATTGTGTGGAATAAAGTCAAATTTGCCACTTGGCCATAAGTTGTTTCTTTGTCTATAGAAGCAGTGTTTGACTGTTAAGAAAATCATCCTGTTACCACTATTAGTTGGTCACCCAGGACACCCAAAAATTCATGGGACAAGGGTGGGCAGCAGTCTACTGCTGGAATAAGCCTACTGGATTCAACCATAAATTGATGCATCTTAGAAGGTCATTATTAAGATAACCCCTGCTCCAGTACATTTGTTTGTCTTAATGCAGAGAAAAGCACTTCCAAAAGTCTAAAGCAACTTGAGACTATTTTTTTCCAGGGAAAGGGAGTTACTTCCTTATTGCTACTAATAGATTACATGTATTTCAAAAAAGGGGAAGTTCTTTATTAAAACACACGTGCTTCCAGCACCCTTTGAATTTCACCACATGACTTACTGTTGCTCTTGTGAAACACCGTCAATTTGTATGAAGCCATATAAGTACAAACGGTTCTTAGATGGATTGTTTTACTTGAAGTGATCACATTATACCTTAAAGGACTAAAAGTTTGTAAATGAGAGATCATTAACATTGTTGCTACCATTGTGCCTTACCAATGGCATTTACTTCAGTCACACAACTGCTGTTCAGCATGTCTTGCAGTTAAGGCAGAGAAACCCTTTCATGAAGTGCTTGTCCTTCATGATTGGCGGTTCTAACAGGCAAAGTAAAAGTCAGCATAAAACAATTGGTAGATAGGGAAAAAATGTGTCCCTGAATGGCAGTCAGCTTTCTGGATTATCACCAGTCACACACATAAACAAGAGATTAGATGTTCTAAGTGGTTAATTCCCAGTTTTGCGGCCCTTTAGGATTTCCTTCAGGATGAGGGTGGTTGAATCAATTATTTTTAAAAGATATGTCAAAATGGCAAATATTCCTTTGCTGTCACTGTCTGCCCAAATTACATGGTTTTTTAAATGACAACTCATTTCAACTAATCCTCAGATCAATTGTTTGCTGTTGCATTTTCTAGCCTGGGAAAAAGTTTGATGATAATAATCAAACTCAGTTTGTGCTGTGCCAAAGGTGGTAGGTTGTCAGGAAAGGTATAAGGGGAATTTTTCTGACACATCTGCCTGATATCCAACTCTGAAAAGAACACACTGAACACCTGTAATCAACAAATTAAGGCAATTTCTCAAAAGAAAGCACAGCACAGACCATTTTATGCTTACCAAACTATCCACATCTATACTTGAGTTCACTGCCCACTGCAGGGTTCCCATGATGTTCATAGCTAAAGTGAGAATAATGCCAACACTAGCTGGTCCATCACCTGTGAAGAGAAAAACATTCAATTTATAGGCAAATAAAAATCCAGTAAAAATCAGAATATTAGCATGTATATCTTAAAATACATATTCACATTCTCTCACTGCTTATTTCATGGAAAAAATAAGGATTTGTTGAGTTACACAAAGGACTTAGAGGTTAATCGCCAGTTAAACACCTGGCTTTGGCACTGAATTTACTGGAAACTCTGATCTTGCTTTGGCAGAAGATTAAATCTTGGTTCTTAAGCATGGGATTTTCGAGGGATTTTCCTTGACGAGCTCATATGACAGATTATAAACATTTTAACTACTCCACTCTTGATTTTTAGTCTCACTATGTGCTTAATGGAATTGAGAATTTAAGCCTAAGGCCTTTTTATGATTTCTCCATTTCTCCTCTAGCTTTCTTCAACACAGTTCCTTTTACAGATCTCATATTGCAGTAATTATAGAAGTAAATAAGAAAAGCAAAATATTCCTCCTGGAAGCTGACAGATTAAGAAAATTAATTTAGTGTAACCTGTAACAGTGAAGCTTAGAATGTCTGCAAGATGAAAAATTTTCATGTTTTTAAAAAGTGCTTCTAACTCCTTTTCTGAAATAAAATATTCAGATAAACAGTATGACAAGAAACAAGTTTTCCTAAAAGTAAAACACAATCTACTAAACATACAAATTCAAAAGTTATGACAGTTTCAAGAGACATTGTTTCCCTATGAATGTCAGGGGAAATAAAAGTCTCCTTTATAGCAAAAGTACTGTAAGGGCATAGAGAAATATTTGTGTGGTTGGATTTTTTATTTTAAGAATCAGGAGAGCTCCTCGTATAAGAAACAGAGACTAGCATTTAATACACAATACAATAGCTGATAAAATGTACACTTTCTTATAACTCCTTTTCAACATTTAAGGATGATCAAATGAAAATTAGATATTGTTCAAAATTAAATGCTCCCTCACAAAATCAGTAAATTCATGTTCATTAGCCACAGAATTGAAACTGCCCTCGGATCCTGCAGACAAATTCATGTAGAAATGGGAGATGGAGACTAATGCCTGAGAATCAAAATAAAAAAACATACATAACAGAACTGTAGTGAATTAAAAACTGTATTTGAAGCAAACTGTAGCTAAATCTGCTGAATTTTACACACAAAATGGAATTATTCCAGCATTTTGGGGATATTCATCTCCTACGGTTTGGTTGTTGGAGACTTGCTATGCTTGGCCAGACAAAGACTGCATTTCAAATACAGGTTGATAAAGAGATTCTTCTTACTGTACTGAGTTTACTAGGAGCAGCAAGCTATTTTTACGACTATGAATAAAATTTGTGAAACTTCACACTGGGAAATGAGTCACTGGGTTGGGAATTAGAAAACTAGGTGACTGTTTTTGGTATTGATGTGGCTTTAAAAGGTCATTAAATGTTTTAACTCAGCCATCTGCAAACAAGAGAAACAATCTCTATTTACTAAAAAACTTTGAGCTTTACAGATGATAATCAACAGTACACTAATGCGGTTACATTAATGTGGTTTAAAACATGAATTACAGGAATTACAGTCAAGTAAAGGAAAGTTCAGTCCCTTCAGACATTATTCCCAGATTAAATGCTTCAGTGAGTACTCTACCACATCAGATTGCAAATAATAATGGTTCAATTTCTATTTTAATTTTTGTTTACTATTATAACATGCTTACATCAGTGACTCCAATGCATGCTAAACTTTGAAATAGTTTATTTCCCTCAGAAGTTTCTAAAGCTGAGCTGTTACACAAAAGCAGAATACCTCTATTTCAGCACCACTGTAAGGTTATCGTACCTGTAGTTATGATAGAGATGAATGCCACAGCAATAAAAAAGAGAACAAAAATAATTTCTATCCTCATCTGGAACCAGCGCAGTGTTGATAGGTAGAGGAACCAGTTTGCTGTGTGAAGGTTCAGGGCTTTGTGAAATAAGGTCTCAAAATATGGCTGGCGCCCAAAAGCTCTCAGTGTCCACAGCCCTTTTAAGCTTGTAACAAGATGGGTGAATATTGGACTCCGAGCTGTTTAAATTAGAAACATCATAAACACTCATAAGCAAATACTTTTGAGATAACACAAATACACAGCCCTATGCTCTAACTTTCAGCACTGTAACTATAAGAAGTGTTTAATAGTTGCATGAATGGATTGAAATGCTATTCAGTACATTGCCAAGGAGGGATCACATTAAATCTTCCTATTTAGCATATTACTCAGGGATGCTCCTGAGACATGTGAGACAGATGCCTCCTCCTCCTCAGCCAAAATTAATTCTACAGTTCTGATAACTCCACCAAGTGAAGTTTTTTCAGCACAGAGAGAGTATTTGAATTCACTGCACTGATCAGGTAATTTTAATCAGATCTTGCATTCATAAAAGGTGGTAAGTCAATGCAGGACCCCTCTGAATATAAAAGAAAATGAAACTTAGATCTGAGGAACTTCAGAATTGCACTTAAGTAAAAGGAAAAATGACCATCAGTGTTTAAGATTCAGGACTGATTTGCTGAGGACTTGCCAGTTCATTGCAAAGCCAGACCACAGTGCCTGATCTGCAAACCCACACTTCAGAATGAGGTTTCCCATTTTATTTGTAATATGTTAATCTCTTAATGGAGAGGAAGGAATTTAGTCAAAAATAAGCAATACTCAGAAATTTTAGTCAAAAAATAGCCATATTCTGAAATAAGGGGTTTGTTTGCTATTAAGATATATTCATTCCAAACTTTTCTTACAAAGAAGCAAGCTCAGAGTGCACAAACCAAGTCTGAGCACAATTTTTCAAGTTACATTTACTCTCAAGAAAACTGCATGTCAGGACTTTATTTGTTTTCACCTGCAGTAGTGATAAAGCCCAGCCTTAAAAAGGTCTTCTCCATTGCTCTTTGGCAGCAGAACACTCAGTACTTGTAGGACCAGTAACAGCAGAGGAGACTTTAAGGAGATAGGTATTCTGCCCCCAGAGACAATGGCATCTTTCAAGAGAAAAGGCAAAGAAGAGGTGAAAGGGTGAATCACTTCTTCTTGCTGTGGATTTAGAAGTCTACCAATTTTGCTGCTCCTACCTTCAGATTCCAGTTGTTTCAGCTGCTGAGAAGTGTGGAGGAAGTATGCCCTTAACACAATAAAGGCTGCTATCACAGGCACTGATGCCAGGAAGATGTAGGGTTGTAATATTGAGACTACTGTTATAGTGCCAATCACAATCAGTATTAACTGTAGAATGAAAGAAAAATACTATTGATATAGTAAACTTGTCATTTAATAAACTAGAAATTGGTGGTGAATCTCCTTCCCATGGCAACAAGCTACTCATTGTTTCAACAAACATGAAGGACTAACCTAAACAGGATTTGCAGCTGAGAACAAATCTTCATGAAAAGATCATGAAAAACTGAAATCAGATTCACACCTGTTGGAGTAAGGTAACATCTTTTTTCACAGATGCAGTAATGCTTTCCATGGTATAACCAGAGTTGCAGGCTTATAAATTACGAATCCACACAAAAACACAGGCAGCTAGGCACTCACTCTCCAGTTAAAATGGTAAGAGTGACACTAGCAAATCCGTTGCCACCTACCAAACCCAAGATAGGTGCTGTCCCTGTCTTGTCTGGACTGTCTGTGCCAGACTGTCAGGATCTTTGTGACAGTCTCCTGTAAGTTCTGGGCCAATCAGTTTTTCTAAGGGTCAGAAAATGTGAGAAATTCCACATAATATTTCGCTTAAGGGATGGTAACGCACATAGCACTACTACTTGGTCATGATCAGAAGACAGGAAGTAAGATGTGAAAGTATTTGTGATATGAAAAATTAGCAGTTTCAGGAGGAAAAAAAATAGATGTTTTAAGGTGACAAATGACTCAAAAGGAACGAGATCACTGCATAAACTATTTAAGCCACCAGAAACCACTACCATTCTCTTAAGACTTCAGAAGCTCCAGAAAGATTTAGAAAAATCAGGGCTTGGTCTTTGCTCTAGAAGCAACTTAAGCACTGAGTCTGCTTTTGTCTCTTACCTCAGTTTAATAAAAACCAAATATATCAGTGTACACAGAATAGCAAAGCTCTGCTTTGTACTAGGGCATTACCTTTCACACTAAAGTACTACTTCAAACTACACACTTAACAGCCTAAAGTAACTACAAATGGACAATAGGGACAAAATGATGAACATTGCATTGGAACATCACTGCAGACGTAAAACAAAACTAATTTCACATTAGGAAGAAATCTGCAGTTAGAGCTTTTGCTACTGCAGCCACATAAATTCAAGGAAGGATTTAAATTCCTGGTACTCCAAGTCAGAGGTCTTTCATGAACACTTTAAGCATGTTCCAGGTTTCCTACCCTTTGTTTTCATCAGAAATCTGAACAAGGCATCAATAGTAGCATCAGAGTTTACTGAAAAAAATACACAATACCAGCTGAACAAATTAAGTTTTAAACAAGTTAAAGAATTTTTTCAGTATACACATGCTTCTTCAAAGAGTGGTGACACACACTGGTGATGCTTCAGCAGTCTTTATAGCACTGGTCTGTTAGTGCAAAACAGGATTTTTGTTTAGTCATGATTTCAAATTGCAGAAGTTACTGCCTCTTGTATCTCTAATTGTTAAGAAGGGAATGAGTCGTTCAAAAGATATTGAGCCAAATTATTTAGCTCTCATGTTACTTGAGATTACATAGTGATAATTTTAATTCCTTTTTCCATAATTTGCTTAAATTTTAAAAGGGCTATGATGCCATATTGTTCTCGCTGCTGGTCCACAGTTATTTCACTAAAAATTTGAATGAAATTTTGTGTTATCTCATAACTCCAAACACAAAGTAATTGTAAAGTCAAAGAAAAGATGACACATTCTCTAGTAAAGCTGTAGCAAAAATCAACACAAAAGCCTGCTACATTTGCATATGCTTGGGGAATGTAACAGAAGGCTCCTGGGGCCCAATGAAGAAACACTGTGCTGTGCTGCACTTTCAGGCCCTGAATGAAGCCCAGATGGGTCATCCTCTGTGACACTGATGTGCTCATCAGTGGGTGGACCATTCTGTGGCTCTGATAATCAACACAGAGGGAGAAAGTCAGATGTGTAACTTCTACATATCAGAAGAATCTGGCTTTGCTTATCAGCAAAGTCTGAAGATGCCAAGCAAGTCTGAATCTTTGAAGGATCAGAAGAAATGTCTTGTGAAGGAAAAAACATTCAAGACAGTGGATAGGATGAAGGATCTTCACCAGAACCTGGAAAGTGTGTCCAGGAGCCTCTACAGTTGAGGCTGAGGAGACAGAGGCAAATCTCTAGGATTTTGAAGTTAGCTTCTGAAAGGCATCAGAACAGAAAAGCCAACTCTAGGGATTTTCTTTATCTTTCAAAACACAAAAACCCCACCAGTTTCTTCTAGACAGCTTGAAATACAGAGACAGACTAACTAAAATAATTTTGGAATAACATCCCCATGGCAGATCTGAAGCATCCGAAACAAAATGGCCACACCAGAAAAGACAGAAGATAATCCTGATTGCACATCAGTGACTTAGTGATTCAGAGAAGGTCTCAATGCCCACTTTTACTCATTCAGAACTTTTACAAATTCAGCTGTAGCATCCTTGAACCTTTTCATGTGGAACTGCAATGGGCTCTCTCAAGTCATAAGCCAAAGCTATGAATTACCAGCAAAGATACAGGGCAAGGGACTTGCTGTTGATGAGACTGTCATGTTGGTAGGGACTGCAAAGGAAGGTAGAGCTCAAAGACGGAGACAGACAATCTGTTCAGGAAAGTGGTTGGATTTATTAAGCAGTCTTGCATATCTCCTAAAAAAAAGTCATAGGGGAACAGGAGGAGCAGGGAAGCTTTAGGTTTACTTTTAAAATGTTCTCAGAACCAGCTGTATCTGAGGAAAAGCTGGTGCTGGTGCTGTAGCAGCAGTGGAACACTAATGGGGGGATACTGGAATCCACACAGAGCCATGAAGTCTCAGAACAGACAAGATGAGGAGCAAACAAAGGCATCCTCCTGGAGAAACCAAATAATTGCAACTATCTTCATATTTCTTCAATGTTGTCTTCAGTGTGGAAGAGAACACATTCTGAATTGGAATGTCATTCAAAATTCAAGATTTTGCAATGCATAGAGTTTCACAAGAGGTATGATGGAAACCAGCTTTTCCATCCAAAAAAAACCCAAAAACTGGCAATTCTACAACTTCTAGGAAAGCGAAATTCCTCCAAGGATTAGAGTCATATGAAGGTCTTCTCTGCTCCATCAAAAGTAGTTATCCTGCCTGACAAATTTAGCTTTAATCCTAAAGATCCAGGAAAAAACATGAAGATAAGAAGGATAAAAGACAAAATTAGACAGTTAGATGTGTGAAGGGAAAACAAATTTTAAAATAAAACCATTTTTTTAAACTGTCCAACTGAGGGCTGAAAGTGTGTCATCATGGGTCAAACTGCCCTATAAGGCAGGTCTGGAAGAGTTTCCACAGAAGACAAAAGAATGGAAAAAATAAGAATATACTCAACAATAGGGAAGCAAATTAAAGTAAACTGGGAACAGAAGAGGCAGAAATGGCTAAGGAGGTAAGTCATGAAAATGACTGAATGAAATGATAAAAATATTAGTCTTCAGTCAAGACAACTAATTGAAACTAAATAATGACCTTTACACCTTTAAAGCTGAATGTGGGCTGCTGCAGACGCCCTTGTACTGTAGGTATGTAGAGCAAAAATGTTTCTGAGCTTGAGTACTGAAAGCTGTTTGCACAAGTAGCAGAGATACACATACAGGCAAATACTCAAAAAAGAAGCAATGAAGTTGACTTACAACATAGGCAGCTATATAAATAGATGTACAGACTGAAAAAAAGGAAGAGGGATTCAATTTCAGTCATTATTTCTTATTAATAAGGTTTCTTTTGCATGATGTATGACAAACTTTGCAGCGCCTTAAGACAGCAAAATTTAGAACTTTTATTCTACAAACCTGAACAAAGTCAAATACTGTAAGTGGAAGTAAGTCATCCAGTATTGCTGTATCTTTTGAAAATCTGTTAAGTATACCACCTGTGGATTAAGAAAAAAAAGTCAAACATTTTGACTCCCCCCAAATCCTATTACTTTAACAAAAAAGAACAATTTATTTTGAATACAAAATATTAAGGATAAGTACAGGATTTTTTTCTAGTACAAGCAATTCCATTACAGCTACAACCTCTTTCTTCAGGGAGGAATTTGTCTCTACAACTTCTCTTTTAGCTCTTGATATCTCAAAAAAAGTGAGGAAAACAATAAAACCAAAGGAATGTAACTGAACAGGACAGAAACAGAAGCACAGAGCATAAGGTCTGTACCCTTATGCAGGGGGATATGATAACAAGCAGATAATTTGCACATCAGCATTTCTGTGTACATATTTAATGTATATTAAATATATGTATTTACATGTATGAGTTTGTACACTAGTTTCTTAGCTTTTGATCAGAATTACTGTATTAATCAACAGGTAACAACAGAATTAAGCACATTACGGGGAAAAAAAGTCCTACATGGTATTGTCATTTACCACTGTCTCCTGTAATCCAGCATGCACTGCTAAGAAGGGTATGGGACAGGAATTAAGTGTTCAGAGGGAGACAGAACCTGTTATGTACCTGTTCATTACCTGTTATGTAATGAACTCCATATTAACTCCAGAGCCAAATTTAAATACACGTACCATTATTCATACTAACCGATGTCTTATGCTATTTCAGTAGGACTGCTCATGAAATAAAGCACTATTAATCATTCATACCTGACTCCCTGTCACTCACCAAAGTAGCTGACTCTCTTCTCTTGAGGTTTTAGACAAAGTCTATTCATTAGAAATCAGTCTAGTTTTATTCCCTCAAAGAGTTAATTGTTAATTTTCTCCAGCATACAATGTGGTATTTCAGAATCAGAAATGACAGATGAAATATGTCACATTTAAAGTGCAAAGATTCACAGATTACTTTCTGTGTCAAACTTTCAACATTCAGCTTGACTGAAAATGTAAATGGAAAGCAAGAGTATCCTTCAACCGAATGAAAACTGGTTAATTGAAATTAAACCCATACACAAGTCAATCAGTTCCCATCTCAGTTACCTGCTTTCCAAGAGTTGAATGTTGACATAGGTGCATGAAGAACTGCATGCACCATCTTTTGATGAAGAGTTTTAGACACTGTTATAAGTGTGTGCACGAGGGGCAAACCTCTGAAGATTCCCATGGCAAGCAGGGTATCTGCCACTCCCACGTAGATATAAATGATGTAGTAGCTGCTAGTGTCAGTGACAATCACAGCAGGTTTGTCAGAGGTACTGTTTTCTGATTGGGTTGCATTTGCTTTCAAAGCTGTCCTGTGTGATGTAAATGAAAAGAAAAATAAAAAAAGGATTACTGGAAAATGCAGGTCTTTTTTATTTTACCTAGTTAACAAACAGTACTGCAATGCACCTTTGTTTTAAAACTATGATGATGTTTATTTATATGTATTTCCAGAAATTTAAAAAATACTTTCCTGTATGTATAAAAAAGAAATTATGAACTACTCTATGTTCCACTAAGAACAGAAAAGTTATCTGAGTGAGTTCCAGGGCCAAGATAATGAATTCATCTCCTCAGGTGTCTTTGGTGATTCAGAAGTCTACCAGCACTTGCAGTATTTTCTGAAATTCATTGTAATTCATAGAATCATCAAATGGTTTGGGACCTTGAAATTCACCTAGTTCCCAACCCCCAGCCATGGGCAGTGACACTTTCAGGTTGCTTAAACCCTAGTTTGACCTCGAACGCTTCCAGGGATGTGGCATCCACAGCTCTTCTTAGCAACCTGTACCAGGATCTCATCATCCTTATAGTGAAAAATTTCTTCCTGATACCTAATTTTAATCCACTCTTTTCCAGTTTGAAGTTATTAGCCGACTATCCTATCACTACATGCTCTTGGACAAAGTCCCTCTCCAGCTTTTCTGTAGGTCCTCTTTGGATGCTAGAAGGCTACTGTAAGATCTCCCTGGAACGTTCTCAATTGTGCAATGAAAGGATTTTATCAAGATGAAAATTAAGCCATTGTTATATAGCTATGACCCTTTCAACAGTTTTCTCCAAACTGCTGTTAGAAGGTACTCTGCTTTAGCACTCTCTTGCAAATTTGTGGTCTGTTTAATCACTGACAAAACTAGCCTAATCAAGGAAAATACATCTGCTTCTTTCAAACTGAAAAAATAGTTTAAGTGTTGAAAAAGAGAATTATTATGGAAATGAAATGCTTTAGGTGAACTGTGAGATCCAGAGGTCATAGTGACTTATTGTAAGAGAACACTGACATAAATTCCTCCTCCTCCAGATCAGACCTAGGTCAACAATATGCTTTCCATACTCAAACATACGGACTTAGTTCTACAGGAAAAATAGGGATCAAAAGCATTAACCCAGTAAAAGCTATACTGCTGCTCTCTATGTTTTAACCTTCATCTGCCTGACTCTGCAACTTCTGGGAATTTTTCATAGCTGAGCAGAAGAAATCATACAAATGGAGTTCTAAAGAAACTGCCCTCATAATATGTTCCTAAGCAAATGACTTATCTGGTACCTCCAAAAGTCAGCAGTGAACCACAGTGTATTCAGTGTAATCAAGTCTGTGCATCTTTAAAGTAGCTGACCGAGGGAAAGTCTTGTGTGTATTTTTATGTGCTCCATAACAAGGCACAAGCCAATTGATCGTTAGTACTCAAAGAAATGCCAGTGTAAATGCTACTTACACAAGGTATTTAGATCGTCCATCTGTGGGCCACTTCACTGAAGTGCCTATCTGTGTAGAACTCAGAAAGAATTTTTTTTTCTAGCAAAAATCAATACCCATGAGACCTCAATTTCTCAATAAATGATCATGCATCGCTACTTACTTTTTGAGAAACCATAACCCAGCAAGAGATGCAGCTACCTGTGACCAAAGAAAACAATTTTTTTGGTTTATCACATTATATACTTTTTTATACTTATCTTTCTTTCACTAACTTCGCAATTGTTTGTAGACAGAATTATAAATGGATGCAAGTCAAACTTTCCTGAAGTAAAAACATTGTCACATCTTCTCCTCTTTTTGCAGAAATCATTTATTCCATCCCACCAGGAAAGCTACATTTAGACCTGTATTACAATTAGGCTCTTGTGTGCCTCAATATTCTTTTTATTGTTTTTTACCATGCTATTAACAAAGGCTTGCTAATGCCTTCTGAATGACAAGGAACAATCCCCATATACTTTAATGTATCTTTAAAAAAACCCCTAATATTTCTTGATGGCTCTAAAAACGTAAGTCTCTCATCTTCAAAGGCAGTTATTCAAATATAATCATCAAGCCAATAACATTTAATTTTGCATTGTTGCTCTTGCTGGTATCTACACTTGATTTATATATTTGTCTGATGTTGTTAAGCTGCTACTCACACATAATTTCCTACATAATCTACATCAATATTTTATAATGGGAATTAAACCAACTTTAGTATGAGATGCTTCATTGCTCCACAGAATAAGCAATTACATATGTTCTTATCTGTCTGCTGAGATACTGGAGATGTTCTTCTAGTCCACCATATTTCAGCCTTCCCTATTCCTGCTTATGATCTTTCCTCCGAGGGTCCAAACAGAGTTTCTAGCATCCCCTTCCCATACATTTTTATGGCACTGGTACAGGAATGTATCATGATAATACTTCAGGAAATAAAGTGTTCTTGGAAACCACTGACTTGTGCAGGTACTCCAGTAAATAACTCAAGATTGTCCATGGTAGCCTGAATTTATGGATTTGTAAGGATAAAACTTCTTTCACAAGAATGTTTTTACATCTCCTGACAGAATTATGTTTTTATCTTGAATCCTCACAACAGAGACTACTTTTTTTCAGCTGGGAAGATGAAGGTGCTTAGACCCCTTTGAACAAGCAACCTGCATAGGGCAAGGGTTCTTATTAATGGTGCCACGCAGCAGAAAATAACTGAAATAATTTGAGAAGGTTGGTCTTCCCTTGCCATGCACTAATCACTGATTTTAGCAAGAAATGCTTATCTAAACAGTAGAAAGGTCACTTCAATACCATGTAACAGCAGTTGCCAATAAGCAATATATGCATGAGCTAATGTCTTGATATTTTCTTATTTTAGCACAAATGACACAGTCTGAACAAACATAATTTGTAGTAACATGATGTAATATGCAGATTTTCTTACCTCAAGTAAGAAGACAGTCACACAAAAAATTAGAACAAAAATCAAGTTTCTGTGGATGGAAATATATCTGAAATAGGTATTCCATGTGGTAACAGTGCCCATGCTTTCGGCATCATCAGTAAAGCACTCCTGTCAAAGAATTGATAAAACCATAGTCATAATGATGATACCTAGAGGAAAATTTCTGATGCGTGAATGCTGCCATTCTTACTGCTAACTCATTCCACATAACTGAACTGCAGCATTCAAGCTGGCTAGTAATGCAGTAATGCCTGGAGGGGAAGGTATTAACTAGTTGAGTCATCTTTTATACAACAATTCAGTTCAAAGATAAGAGATTTTCAGCCAACACTGGGGGATATAACTAAGACTTGTCCAACGCTACTAGAATCCCAGAAATGGTTAATCAATAGCTACTTTATTTCAGTGGAGATCATTATGGTGCTGCTGGAGTAAATTTGTAAATACTCTACTCTGCACAGTTTATTTTCTGGTCAGAACAATGAAGCAAAAAAAAAAAAAAAAAGGCATTGCTCCAGCAAATTATGAACTCTTTACCCTAGAAAACTACTGTAGATAATATCCCATCCTGTCAGTTTTGAAAGTGAAAGGATTTAATTACGATCAGTTGATAGCTAGTAGAAAAAAAAAAGAAATTTTGCTTCAGTTACTGGCATAAAACTCAACTTCACTTGCATAAGTCCTAGCACATCCACAAAAAGAGTAAATCCATCTGATTCCTCTATTCATCATTTATATCAGAACATAAGAGCTCAGTAGTCTGAAAAATTAGTCAAATTTTATCAAATTTCAGTTTAAAAAGCTGTGTTTGTAATTCAGATGTATTTTTTTCCATGAGCCTTAAGTTTCAAATGTCTATTTTATATAAATGTTTTAATACAAGTTTCTCCCATGTTATGGATTCAAATTAAATTTTATTATTTTTAAAGGTAGATTAAAGTGCAAGAGATTATAATTCTGTATTGGAATTCTCTAAGGATAGTATTAGAAACTATAAAAAACCCACTCAGAATATTTTTTTTAGTATTTTAATGGTTTCAAGATCATATCTTAGTTAAGAAAATCCACAGATATTCCCAAAAGATATTCCACAGATATTTACTCTGTGTCATTGGGAACAACACAGGCAGATAGAAAAATATATAAGGAATATATTGCACTAACCTAGCACCATACTATAAAAACAAGATTATCATAAATCAACACATACCTTCAAATCCTCTTCACTGATTTCATCGGTTATTTCTAGGACACTGTCTCTCGATAAGCGCCTGGTGTAGATATCAATCTCAGAAGACAGGTTTGTCTGAGGCACCATGGACATTTTCCGAAATGTTGTACTTCCCTTTTTGGGAAAATTTGGTCCATAGTTTGCAGAGGTGCCTGTCATCAGGTTTAATACAGATTGCCTCCTCCGACCCTGCAGCATATGGTCAGTGTTTATCGTGTTACTCCAAAGCAGAGATATATCTCCCTGTTCCAAGTCAGGTACCAGCGAGAGCCTCCTTTCTGGTGGGTCACTGTGGCCATCTTCTATCCCGTTGACCTGCATCCCATTCCTCTGCACTACAGAGAACTTCCTATTTGCATTAAGGGGATTAATAATTATGGAGTTCTTCCTTTTGTCATTAAGATCTGATGTTTGTTTAAAAGATTGCTTCTTCATTTCATTTCGTGATCCCATGCCTTCTCCTTCAATGGAAAATCGTCGGAGAGTCTCAGTTATAATTGAATTTCTTCTCTCTGCACTGAACTGATCAAAAGAATCAAATCCCATCAGCTCTGAGCTGAAGTCTGGCCGCTGACCTTGAAGTTCAGAAAATGTTCCATAGAAGTAGCAGCTCCCCTCATGTAAAATTAATATTTTGTCAGCAATCTTTAAATGTTCCAGTTTTGAAGTAACCAAGATCCTAGTTTTATTTGCCATCAACTTGCACACGCAGCTATAAAAGATTAAAGTGTTAAAAATTTGGGATTTTATTTCATGATTAAATGTTGCTTTTATCCCTTTTACTTTGAATCTATTTGCTTTTACCTGCCCCACTCCCAGTATAAGCAGTCTTGTGCACTCCCAAACTACAAAGGAGGTGGGTAAGGCTGAGAAGTGTAAAGGGTGAGCACTTCATCCCAAGAACCAAAAAGGGGAAAAGTTTAATCATTTTAAAGTCAATTCAAGAAGCACAGTTCAACATGAAAATGAAATATTTCTTTTCATTTTAGGGTTGCTTGGACTTTTCACTAACAGCTTAAAAGTACTATCTCAATTTCAAAGCTTTCAAAGTCACTGAAAAGCTCATAGATGGCAGTGTGTTAGTGTTAGTGCTTTGAGCTAAACAACTAGCACACACCAAAAATCTCTGCCTTTGGCCAACCTGCTGCTAACCTCTTGGTCATTGGGCACTTTCAGGTTACCAGTCTTTCAGAGACTAGAAAGGCAAAACAAGTATATCTTATACATGTAGAAATATATTTACATCTATTCAGTGGTTTTAAAAAAACAAGACAAAGGTAAAACTCTGTAAAATTCATACATGGAAAGCAGGTAAACATTTTAAAATTAAAGTCTTCCAGGTACACAGTCAAACTAGATACAAAGCCATGCACTCTGGGAGTTATGGACTGAAGCAGGCTCAATACACTGAGATAAAGGAGGGGCCAGTAATATTCACACCTGCCCAGGCTTGCTCCTTGTACACTACACTGTGCTACCACAAACACGAAATACTCAGTCACGACAATGCCCTAAAAGTAAACATCCCCGGAAGGTATCATTTTGATAACTTTAGTATATTTGAACTGCTTTTAAAGTATCTGTCCTTGGTTTTACTTTGTGCTGCTTGGTGGCATTATTAAATACAATCTATCAAAACATACAGTACCTTTCAAATATCTCTTTTTCTGTAAAAATGTCTAAATGTCCAAAAGGAGAATCCAGGAGATACAAATCAGCATCTTTGTACACTGCTCTGAACAGAAAAAAAAGAAATTACATTAACTTTCACAAATCTTATAAATATTCCTAAATATAACTTTAAAAGAATGCTTTTACAGTTTTGTCTGAAAAACTTGCAATTAATAGACATTTTTACAGCATAAAAATGGAGCTGAAGTTCCATGTTAATTGTGCTTAGGAGACACTTTCCATTAAAGCCTTCCCTGGCTGCAGACCACATAACAAACTAATTCAATTTTCCAGTAATTTCTGTGCAAAGTTATACAGCTGCCTTTTAGACAGGTTACTCTAGCAGACTCCATCAATATAAAATGACCGTTTAAATGGGAATTCAGCACCTACTCTTAACATCTACTAGTGGCTGAGGGATATTGCACATATGTAAATAAGTGTGTGAAAAGACCTAGGTTTCAACACTTGGTTTTGAAAGTACTTGGAAATAACAGGTGTATCAGTGACCAGTGACCTTTCAAACATCACCTTATATGGAACCGTACAATACTTTGAGTTCAGAACATCAAAAACTATTTGTAGCATTAGGACCTTAAGCTGTACATGCCTGGACATGGCTCACTGAGTCCTAAACTTCTGGCTAAGAGGTTTGTTTTTTTAAGTCGATCTCAACAGAAGTTCAAAAAGGTCCCTTGCCCTCCTCTGTGAGTATGGAAAACATGATGTGATATGAATCAAGGTGTAATTAGCAAAGAAATGTGGACAGCTGCATGTTTTCAAAGTACTCTAAAAGTTACTTTTTAAATCATTATGTTAAACAATGTGAAAAAACCTAACAAGGGAAAAAGACCTCAATAATGACACATTATGTTAATAAACCAAGCAACTTTCTTGAAAAATCCCCTGTCACAATGGGTTTCACAGAACATACATTACGATGTAGTGACTGCACAACAAAAAGTTCATACTTTCATCAGAAAAAAAAGTTTGCAGGCTTTTTTCTCCTGGAATAATCGCTGCACTCAAATTATTGCTATGATTTTTATCTTGGACTCAGTAGCTATATATGACTGACTTTAGGGTAGCAGGCCAGTGAGTGTAGCTCCAGAAAACACTGGTTTTCTTCCCTTGGTCCTTTCTTTCCCCTGGCTCTATCTGCAGGCACTGTGAGACTCTGTGAGAAAGATGGACTCGGGCAGTCACAGCTAGTTGATGGCACTTCAGCAGGGATTTTGAGTTCACTTGACTTTGCATAGAGTACACCAGACACATGCATGACACCAGTCCAAGCAAATAACTTCCAGCTTATTTGGCAGTGTTAATGGGTACAACCCAGGGCTGTAATTCCAAGCTTCATCTGCAACCTTAACACCCGCACATCTTGCAGCATGCAGAGCTTAGGATGGAGCCCAGACATAACATAAAACAGATACAGCTACTGTCTTTGAGACATCTAATTGCTTTACAAATAACAACTATATAGCTGAGAGTAAATGTACCAGATCTGTGACCCCCTGCAAGTGATCTGCAATCATCTCAAAAGTGACAAACACGATCATTCATATAGAAATACTTCACATAAATGCATTTTGAGTGAAAACCTAAGTTAATTTTGTTGGTTGGGTTTTTTTGCTCTAAAAGCTTTGCCTCCCCTCCTCCCTTATCTTAATGCATAAGAAAGAACCATTTATATGCCTCTTCCTTCTCATGAATCTGCTAGAAAGATCCATGCTGAAAACCTCTCAGTTTTAATGAGCCTGTCTTTTAGCCGCACAGATACATACACATCTTTCATTGGATACTAATGGGTCACTATATAGTGTTCTTTTACCCAGCATTTCTGAGCATGGTAAACAGCACAATTTGCACTTTGCATGCAAATAAATGAGCCCATTTATAAATCAGAGCTATCGTTACTACATTTCAAATGACATCTAAGTGATACCTCCCAAGCACATAGCTAATTTATAAGACAAACACCTATGTTATTATTCTCTTGATCTTCAAAATTACTTACTAACAGGTTAAACAGACAAGGACAGACCATTATTCATAGGTACTGACTAGCCATTGCTTTTAATTTTATTGCTTTTAAAAATTGTGTGGTTTCTTTTGACACAGAAGGAACAAAACTATTAGCAACACTTTGAAGCATGGCACCTTTTTTAATGTCATTAACTGCAGACAGAGAGTATGTCATTAACCAAATTATAAACTGCTTTCTAATAGTATTGTATCAACAAAAGATCGTGGAATATTTCCTGTTTCTAACTTTGAAAGGGTTTCTTTGTACTTAGAAGCTACACTTAAAGGTCTGAATCTCCAACTGGCAACTTACATCAGGGAGGGAAAGATTCATCTTCATCCAAACCATAGCATGTGACTGACATTAAATTTTAGAATTCAATAAATAAATAAATATGCAAGTGCATCACAAGCACTTTTATATAGCAAAACTCATATAGTCCTCATGCACCTGGAGGTATATCTTCCTTATACACTGCTTAGATACCAAAATACTCACCTTGCTAGTGAGATTCGTGCTCGCTGGCCTCCGCTTAGAATGATTCCACCTTCACCCAGCACTGTATAATCTTTGTCTGGAAACTTGGAAATGTCCTGTTAATAAATTTGTATTAGGAATTAGACATGTATTCTCCATATCGAAGAAACTCAAGCTACAGAATGGATGGAAGCACAGCGTACAACAGGTTAGACAGAAGTTGTAAAAAAAGAAAAGGTCTCACAGAGGTTTATTTCCTTCATCTGTTTAAGCAATTAGAAATGTTGATGAAAGAAAACAAACCATTCACAAGCAATCAATCACGAGCTGCAAGGTCTAGATAACAAGTATTTGTCTTAATTGATAGATTTACATAAAAGCAAGGAAGGTACCTTCATACAGTATCAATCCAAGACATTAACCATTCAAGTTTTCTGTCAAATAACTATGATAAATGGACTTGCCACAGCAGTTAGGGAAAGAAAGAAGAAACCTCTGGATCTGAGCTCTTCCAACCTCAGACAACTTATAATTATGGTAGTTCCTTAGAAAAGGCTAGTACAAAATTCCTAAATGGGAATGCCACGAATGCACAAGGTTTCCAAAAAGTTCCAGCACTTGGGCTGTAAGTCACAACTCATGGTAATACTAAAACCAAATCTTTAGCCAGTTACAAAAAAAGAACATAGCATTTCACCCTCATGTAAGACAGAGAAAGGAAAAAAGGACATTCCCATGCCCTGCTGGCAGAAGTGGTCAGAAATTTTCTTGAGAGGATTATTTACCAGTGAAACTGAAGTTCCGTGCAAACCACTTCTTGGAAGTGAAAACAGGGAGAATGGCTCGTATGCCTGAAGCCTGCCTAGTTTTTCTACTTTCACAGTTACTCTAATAAAAATTATTAATTCTGCCTTCAAGCTTTACCTGGTCTATGTTTTTAAGCCAATACAGAGACACCACTATCACTGTCGTGATGGTGGTAGTTTAAGGGGACTTTTCCCAGGGCACACAGGTTTACAGTCAGTTTGCCATGCGACAAGCTGGATGTCCCAAGTGTCCCAGAAGCTCCCAGTGTCTACACTCCCTGCTTGGCAGCACTGGAGAGACCGTCCCACCTCCTGAGCATGCACTGGACTGACCACCCTCCTGTCTGTGCATGCTCTCCCACACCCAAAGGCAGAAGTCCCTGCACTGCCAGATCAATATAACCTAGGATTCTAAGTTGATCTGCTCTCTAAAAGTTTTCATTTCATGCAAAATAAGATATAATCCAATTCTGATCACTCCTGCAGTGACTTTGATGGCTATTCACTCTCTGTTGGGCAGACTTTTGGCATGACAAGCCTCTGATGTTTTGCAGAATAAATAAATAAATAAAAATCTTTCCAGAAAACTGTTTCCTTCTTCCTTCCCTGCAAATTGCCCTGACCTCAGGAACAGAGTGAACAATGCTGTTCAGTCCTGGATCAGTGACAGATGGAGGCCCAGCCACTCAAGGACTAGAAACGGACTGCCTGGTCCGTCAGGAAATGGGAGATTCTCCCTACTCTTTAATTTGATAATAGCATTTACTTCCTGACTTAGAGGATTCTGGCCTTACAATCAAGATGCTCTTACGTATGGAAAAGCTATTGCAGGTGATTTTTAAGTTCTTCTTGTGTTAACTATTTATTTTCCTCTTGTAAAAGGAGAATAACTAAAGCAAATCCCTGGTATTAATGTAGCAGCTCAGGTATTTGCTGAGAGAGAGCTGTGAAGGAATATTCCCAGCAATGTATTTTAAGGAAGATTTTTGGAATGTCTAAAGGTCATAAAGTATTTAGAGAAATGTGTGAAATTATGGTATAAAAGATTTTCTTGCATTTATTTGAGACAATCTGCTCAGAGAGCTTGTGGTTTCACTATGCATGTCATGTTATTCCTCTGTAACTTAGTCGCCTGCCAGGTACCTTCCCCTGAACACTACATTTGCATGGTCAAGTACTTAGGTATCTAAGCAGATTTCAGCTGTTTCCCATTTCTACCAGTACTGCTGTCTGTAATGGGGCTGGTGCTGTTGCCATTGCAGTTTCCTGATTCTTCTTCAGGTGAAAAACAGGTCCGTGTGAGTCTTCCCCTGCAAACAGGGTAAAATCCTAGAGCTACTGAAACTAATTCCATGGCTTCCATTGTTTCAGATGGTGGTGGGATTTCATCAGATATATTTCTTTGCAGGTGTGTCAACATGGAATTTTAATTAGACCTGTAATGACTTCTCCTGCTCCCTTCTACCCTTCACCTCAGGATAACACAAGGAATGGAACAGACAAAGAACTTTTCAGGCTGTAATTATAATAATTAAAAAATGTTTAGTAATTTCTTTCAAAGGCGTAAGCACAGTGATAAAGTTCAATTGACACACAATGCTATTTGTTGGAACATGTATTACCTATTGTGAAAAAGTACACAGGGCTGGTCCAAATACATCCTTGCTGTCATTTTATGCAGGAAGTGAAATCAAGCCAGGGACAAACCTAATGTGATGATGCTAAACTGCACAAAATCCAGTCTATTAATGAAGGAGCCACTGGATTTTCTTTTACGTATCTACATCCAAATGCTTAAATTAAAAAACCTAGTGGTACCTTTTTGAGAAGAAACTCACAACAGTTCCCATGGACATAAATTACTTTTATGGGTACTTCTAATAACAAGAGCTAACAAATATCAAGCTGCACACCCAAGGAGAAGGCGCCCCTTTGCACTTTTAACATGGTAAATATCACATTCATCTCAGCAGCAATAGGTTGACCCTCACCATACAGAATAGAATCAAATCATAGAATCTAGTTTTGGTAACACCTTTCAGCTCAGTATGGAAGAATACACCTGAGATAAGTTTAAGTTGATAACACTTTGCAGAGTGAATAAGAATTATGGTCTAGTTGAAAAAAAGAAACTTCAGAATGGACTTGACACTCAAGTCTTTTCTGTATGTATCCAAGACTACTCAAACCACTCAAGAACTAACGCTAGAACAATTGGATTTTACTTATGGGGCCCCTCTTTCTTCCTTACATATATCCTTAATGATGTGGCTTTCAATTTTCTGTCTTCTGCTTCCACTCCAAAAAAAATAAAGCAGTCTTGAAACTGAAGGAACAAAGCAGCTTTTTTCACTATCCATTTCATCTTTGGAATCCCTTTCCTTCATTTCCCTACCTTTTTTTTTCTACAGCCTAAGCTTATTTCCCATCTCTATGTCCTTCCTTTTCTTCATTGCCATTAGCATTGTCCATGTTTATTTTCACAGTTCTCCAAAAATTCCCCATTCATGTTGCTACCAGCTTCTCAGCTACTAAAGTAGTCCCCATTTTGCCGCCTTCTTTCTCCCTAAATACAGTTTACAATTCCTTTTCTGTAGTGTGGACCATTTGCAATTAATTAGAAGAAAAATACTGAAGTCTTTATTATATAAAATGCCAAGTAAAGCTGAATGTAAGTAAAGCAGAACCAGCACCAAGGTTTTCAAGCAGGAGCTGCTGTTCTGTCCTCCACCCCCTTTGATTTTTTTTTACTCATTATAAAGGGAAAATTTACTGTTAACTGCTTTTTTGCCAATGCAATTATTTCTGTACTTCCAGATATATTCCACTCTAATATACCAATATGATTAGAGAACTGAAGCAAGCCTCCAGATTTTAATTCAGTGGTTTCTAAGAATATTTAGGCATTTGATTTGCATTTTGCAGAAAGCATAACTTTTAATTTGTCCTTGAGTTTCATAGAAGAAATTCTCTTTAAAGTAAGAAAGATGAAAATTTCAAATTTTGTGGTTTAGTTTGAAATCAAGTCTTGTGTTCCAGACTAATACCTTCTAATGAACACTTCTATTAATTTATAAAAGAACTTTCAGTAATTCTTGGTATCTTGGCTTTTGGGTAACCAGTTTGAACATACCTATTTTTCTGGGCCTGAAGCCAGAAAACAAGATTTAAAATATTTGAAAACATAAATTACTTTCTGAAAATTTGGTTCATTTAGGTAACTCTTCTCTCTATGACTACAATTCCTGAAGCTAAAGATTTTGTTAGATTCCAACTCAGCCATTTAAGAAGGGTTCACAATCAAAAAACATAAGCTTTGTTTTTGCAAGATTTTGTGACCTTGTCAGAATGTCAGGATAACATAAAACTCACACAAATGCTGGCAAAACTCGCTTTCTCTGATGTTGAAACATTCGTGTGGAACAGATTTTTGCAACATGAAGTAGTTGGTATGCTGCATGTGGGTAGGTTAAATGCAGGGTAAGAGAATTAAATATGATTCCAGAAGTGACACAGAAGATAGGACAACTTCCAAGGTAATCAGTCTACAGCCCCATACCTAAGATAGGGCAAGGAGTGGGGAGAGCTGTGTTGACTGAAACCGGTTTTTAACTACATGATATCAGCACTGAACACTGCAGAGGGACTCCGTTAAACACATCTACTTGATTGCTGTCAAACTTTACGAAGTCAGCGCATTTGGGAGTTTGAAAACATTTTTTCAAGATGCTCCCCTGCTGTAAAGAAACTATGCAAGTCTATTTACTTCCAGTTTCCTCAGGGAACCTTCTGGCTTCACAGTTGACCTGCCCATGATTCTGGGCTACAAACAAGACTTTGAGTCAGAGGAGCCTGCTCATGCCAGTGGATCATAATGGCGCAAGGTGGAAAAAATATAAAGATAGCCAGCTTTTGGACCATGCATCCAAGATGCAATGGTTGTAGTGGGAGATTTGACAGATGGACTTTCTGCCAGAAAGAGGTATTCATGCTATTTTAGCTGTTTACATTAGGATGAGATGAATTTCACCTTGACATGCCTTTTGCTCTCCCCTGCTATGAAGACAGGCTAAGTAACTTGATGTGATGGGGTTTTCACTCTAGCCATGTACCTGATTAGATCACCAAGCTCCCACTTAATACTCTTGTGTAGAGAATTACCTACTACAAAGCACTCAGCTCCTGACTTGAATACTTATTGTTCCTCTTTTCCACACATTTTGTGATCTGCCAATATCCCTTGTGAAAAACAGACACAAGAACAGGGCAGTAACTATTTCACTCACTGACATAATAACCCCCTGGCTTGTAATGATTTAGTTATCTGCCAAAAATACATCCAAATAAACCAATCAAACAACCAGCAAATCAGGCAATAACATACAACCCAAAGCCAGCACTGATAAAGGGCTTGAACAGCACAGTGGGATGCAAGGATATGTCTTTCTGTTTCAGGACATCCTGGACATTGCAGTGCACTCATCACCCAGGGAGAGATGCCCTCCTTTTCAAGCAGACATCAAAGACACAAACACAAAGCAGGGCTTGGCATATTGACTGTCTCTTTCTCTAGTTATTCTCTTCATAATCTAAATTTTTAGGTAAAAATTAATCTCCTGCACTCCCTGGAAAACCAGCGCAAAAAATCCACAGGATCTCGTCACAAATTTCTTTAGTACTAAATGATTTGATTTTGCATGGAAATACTTCCTCTATGTGCATGCCATGTTAAACATTACACCTATGAGCAGCTGGTGGCTCTTGAATCAGACCATGTGTTTACTTTGAGAGTGGTAATCTCTTACAGTTAGTTTGCCTTTATGTGCTTATGCCCTCTTAGGTAATTGTCGAAGGATCAAATGAACTAACTAGGTGGAAAAATATCTATCTCACCTTGCAAAAAGGTAAAAACAAAAGTCAAGTCATGGGAGTATGGTTTCAAAACCACACCCCTGAAAATGGGATATAATGCTTGTTTATTTTTTTAACAAGAATAACTATCACAGGCCTGATTCTGCAGAAACACATTGGAGGAACACACTGGAGGAACACATTGTCTTCAGATGATTTTGTTCAAGTTAGACAGGAATATGCCTGTTTCAATAGTCCAAAGGTTGAACATTTTTAACTTTGCAAGTGCTAAAACCAAACAAAAATCCCACGCCTCGTTTACTGGCTATTAATACTGATTTTTCAACTCAAAAGATCTGAAAATCAATGCCTGTTCTTTCTCCATTTTTCATTACATTAGTAATAAGGATTTGAAAATCAAACTGGCTGTTCCTACAAATTCAAATTTATATTAATTTTATCCCTGCAATGACACTAATACACCCTTCAATCTCTAGTGAAGTTACATTTGTGGAATTACTTCAACTTTGGTGGTAAGTTTCCACAGACATATAAACTCATCCAGTTCACATTTCTCAGTGCCTTTTGTTATTGTGCAATGAGAACAAAAATCAATGAATTATGAAGGATGTTTTCTCATTGTTAACTTTGTTCATACTTGGTCCTCGATTTTAAATGCTAGTCAAAAGTTCACCATCTCTTGTTAACTAATTTATCCTGAATGTAAAACTCTCTGTCAAAAAAACCCAAAAGAAGGTGGCATAAGTTAAGGCAGCATCAGTTTATTTAATCTTACATTTTAAGCACCTTTAAGCATGCCTATGGGCACTCTCAGTAAGGAAATTAGTTCAGAATCTGTACCAATTACATCTTGGCTTGTCTGTATCATAGCATGCCAATTTAAGATTTTAAAGGTAATACATTTGTGATCACTCTTAGACACTTGAAATTAAATCCACTCAATTTATTTCAGAAAAGATGCTGAAAAAGGGACAAATTGTAAGGCATACTTATCTGTTCTGGAATGGTTTGACGCAGAAGTGCAAAGCTTTCAGTCCCCTATTTGCAAACTGGGACCTTCATTTGAGAGGATGTGGAAAATTAGGTATCCATCCTTGTTTGATAAAATACTTGCTATTTCTCAGGGAAAGAAAAAAGAGGAATAAGAGAATGGGGAAGGAACTAGCAGCTCTCCTATGCGCTTCTGCAAAACTTTTTTTACTGTGATGTTTCACAGAATGTGTGATGTACTTTCAATGTATTGGCATTCCCTTGAGTTTAGCATCACACAAAAATAAGGACAATGTCTGTGCACCACCTACATCTCATTGCAGTTATATTTAATTTGTGTTGGGCTTTTGGAAGTAATTTTTGCCAGTTAGGCTGTTTCTATTGGATATCAAGAATGCTAAGATAGCTCTTAATTACAATCCCGTTCATAGAATCATCAAAGCAATATTTTTGTTGTGCTACCACCTTCCTCTCCACCCCTCATAACCTCTGCCTATTTCCATACTCCAATAATTAGAATCACATTTTAAAATAAGTTTTCACCTCCCCTTAACACCCTGCTTACCCTCAAAGGGAAAATACAATCAAGAAATCTAATTTTAAACAAGTTCTAAATAATTTGCACATACAAAGCAGGCTACACTTGCAGAAAAATATGCATATAAGATCTACAAACAGAAGGTGTGCTTTTAATACTGCACATAGAGAAGCAATTATGTATCTGTACAGTGTCATCCTGAAACTATGATAAGCAGTGGTACTTGGACCTGACAAACTTCTGAGCCTTCAACACACAACTGCCTTTCACCGTGCACCCTTGCAGCAGCTCAGATCTCATACACTTGTACAGGGTTGCCTACTGTGCCATCCCTTGCAGTGGTATCCCCACATGCCACAGACAGCAACAGAACAGAGCCTGCAAGGACTAAGGACAGTGAATGAAACCTACAGCAATATATTGCTGCCACGTGTCTGCCACTAAGGGGGACCACACTCAGAGAAGTACCATTAAAACACACACTTTCCATACAAAATCTCACAGAACAGCATCTACGCTGTGACATGATTCACTACATCTGACACAATGTCACAAACCTTTGCAATCCATGTTAGGTGACATAACAATTACATTATTAATGAGAAAAAAGGATACTTGAGAGATGTGTACACACTAATGTACTATGCACTACACAAACACAGTATGTCAAAATATCCCAGCAGAATATTTACGAGGGATATAGTTGTCCAATATAACACAATCATTTTCTTTTAAACTGAATATGCTAGTCAAGGAAGTACACCATGTAGTTAGTTGAACTCTTCGGACTAAAAAATGCCTCATTTCAGTGTTCTAAATTGCTATAAACATAAGTATGCTCATAAAACAGAACAAAATCCTTTTATTGTTCTCAGCTTCATTGCTTTCCAATAGAATATCCATTACAGAATGCTTCCTCTATAGGGTGACAGTGCAGATGGCAAAGCAAAGGGGGCATTTTGTGGGTATGTTACTTTTTGCAGTAATAACACATTTGTTCACTGGACAAAGAAGATGGCTTTGTAGTCCCAAAAAAGGTTTTGCAAGCATGGAGCCTGGAAGTCAATCTCACTCAAGAGTTGTATGTTAACTGATTTTCAGAATTTATGCAATAAGGAAATAAAGTCTCTTTTATCACCAGTCCTTGGTTCACCTTGAATAACCCATGTAAGAACTAGAATCACCAGCAGCTGGACTATATAACTACCTAGGGAAGGTGTGGAGAAATTGGCAAAGTGAACTCCCCTGGCATAAAACCTCTGGTATCATTCCTTTCTGAAGAATGAGAATGCACACAACCCCAATCTAACCCAACACCAACCCTTGTCGCAGTAAACCCCTAAAAGGTCACACTGGGGAATATCATGGAGTATTTGAAATCCATCCCTCATTCTGTCATACTAAGTACTGTTTGCTAACTAAGATGTGAAAGCTAACAAGACTGGAAAACACAATAATAGCAATAATGCAATGCATTTGGGTTCCTTCCAGACTATTCTGACTTCTCTTCAGATCAGCCCAATTTATTCAGCTTCAGTCCAGAAGACAATATCCTCACAAGTATCAAACTTGATGTCAGATAATGAACCCTGCTAGGAGGTGAAGCATATCATTCTGCAAAGAGCTGCACCAACACAGATCAAAGCTGGCTTGATTGAACCTGTGTAGAGAACAAAGGAGCTGCAGCTTACTGAAACACTGAGATGTTCCATCAACATGGAAACATGGACCCGTCCCGCTAACGCTGAGACACCAAGGCCATCGTTAACCACCATCTGCTCCAGGAAGGCTCTGGGATAGGAACACTCCTCAGGCAAGGACACTTGTGAACTGCTGAAGCTCATTGTCTCTTGGAGCTTTGGCATCAACTACGACTTTTACAACAAGAATTAAGGACTACTGTCTTCAGAAAGCCTGACAGGGAAGCTGATGATTCTCCTGTATTCAGAAGCTTTCAAAGAAGGTTTTCAGCAAACCACAACCAAACAAACCCTGAAGTGGCCATAAACATGTAAGAAAAGATTACTTTATCATTTAACTATACCCTGCTCTGAGATAAAGAGAAATAGTCTCATCTTATTTTTAAATAGACTGGCTATTGTTTTCTTGCTTCACTGGCACTAAAGGAAAATACTGTGTGTTTCACTGTATGGTCTAAAGACAGATCCTATTCAATGCAGTTAAACATTGTTTTCATTGACATGTTACAGACAAAATGTCTGATCTGAAGGCACAGTAATAAGGCTGGAAAGGTCTAAAATGCTGTCTCCCTTTGTATCTCACAATGTGAGATTGTATCTTCTACACTACTCTCTGGCAACATCAAATACACACAATGACATTGCCATGTCATTGTACAAATAGCAGGCCATATGTCACAGAAAAATTGATCTTGCAGTAATTTCCAATGTGAGAATTTTCAGTGTGCACACAGAAAGTTGCAACTTCAGGCAAGATTTTCCTCAAAATAATTCAGGTTTCTGACACAGAATAGTAATTATATCTGGGTTCATTTTTGAAGTCCAAAAGAAAGAAGAAAAACAGCTGAATTTCCAGAATTGTAAGGAAAAGCTTTTTTACAGAGAAGAAAACTAAAAAAAAAATCTAGGAACAATACTTTTTACACCATCTCTTTAATATATTTACCCAGGTTTTTAACTAACAAGGATAACCAAAAAGGCAGACATCTTATAATATCTGGACTAGCTGATTTAGCTTTTGGCAAACAAACAGAACTGGCATAGTCAGTTTATCTCAGCTGGCAACAAGCTGACTAGCAAATCCCACCGGGCTGGCTTCCTTAAATCTCAGAAGCGTCTTGCTATTTAAAGCTCCACCCCCTCCTTTTTCTTTTGGATTTTTCACTGGGGTTCGGTTGCAGGTCTTAAGAGCCCTATATGACTGACCTCTTCCAGCTGGCAGGCTTTGATGACACTCTTGTATCGGTATTCATCATAGGATACACCAAAAATTATGTTTTCTTTTATTGTTCCAGGCATGATCCAGGAGACTTGAGGTGAAAAGGATACCCTTCCACTGTGTTTAACTTTACCCTGTGAAGGTTCCAATTCTCCCATTATCAGCATCAGGAGAGAAGTCTGAAAAATCATTTATATTTGGTTAACGTATCAGAGATATGTACAATCATAAGAAATGCCAAACAAAATGAGAGTCACTCTATGAACGAGTAAATGGTACACTTGTCATATAAGGAATAGCCCTTCAAGTACTGATCTAGTGCAGGCTGCAATGGGAGGAGATTTTCATGGTACCTATGGTTCTGAAAGGCCTCTGAAATGAGAATTCAATCAGTAAACAATAAAAATTGTGTAAGAAATTGTGTAAAAATTTGTGTGTTTCTTGTAAAAGAGGCCTGCTTTTGCAAAAGTATACATTTTTTATGAAACCTCCAGTAATTTACAAGGTAAAATGTAAGATACTAGTATTTGTGGAGAAGGCTATTTGATTTTTAACATTTTCAGAGACTATTATGGGGTTTTTTCTGCACAATACAATTCCTATTTACAATTTTGCTAGTGTTCATAAGCCTTTTATTTCTATTGCCTTGAAAATGCAGTTTCTTCGTGTTTGTGTATAAAATTACTCACAAACAGTTCAATGTGATCTGAATTTGCCTCTCTAACTGTTAACTCATTTACGTGAATACATGACCTAAGTATATTTACTATTTCCCTTCATAAAAGAATTGATTGCAATTTCAGTAATGACATGTTATAATGTCAAAGTTAATCAGTAGCTTGTAGTAACCTTGTTACACATCACTGGCTGCTAGATCAAAGAATAGAGTTAAGAAATACAAGGAAAAATATGCTACAGAGCCATTCCAGTGGTGTTCTTATCACTAATAAACAATCAACAAAGCTGGGACGTAACAGCTAAAGATCTAAAACACTGTCTAAATCACAGTTTCATGCTGTTAAGCCCAAAGATCCTTGGACAAGTTATACAATATGCAGGGGGAGTCTCACAAAATTCTTTCCATTATACCAGAATCTGAATTTTGCAGAATGTGCTGAGTAAGAATTTTCTGATCTTGCACAGAGAAACACTTAGTACATTTTACACACTGGATGCTAAACTACTGTATCTTGTACCATATAACATAAATGGGGGAAAAAATTCCCACACCTGACCTTATCTAATATTGAAGCGGTGTGAAAGAGATTATGTCAGACTTTGTATTTATTATCTGTAAAATGAGTATGGAGGCTGTTCACAGGCCTGACAGTTTCTGGAATATATAGTTACAGCCTCAACCAACATGAAAGAAGACTTAAATCAAAATGTTGTAAGGGAAGGAGAAATTCTTTCTTTTGTAGGGGGAGGGCATAAACCTTATTTTTTTAAAAATCTTTCATATAGTATTAAAAACCTTTTATCTTTATTGCCTTGAAAAATGTCAGTTTGTTGTATGTAAATGTGGTGCTAAAATGGTGATTAATCTAACACACAACTTTTCTCAGAAAACTACCAGTTTCCATAGCACCTCCCCATGCTTTCACATTTCATGTGAAGAGCATGTCTGAGTGTGGCACTGGGAGAACTAAAGCACAAGTGATCAATATAAATAAGTATATCAAATGTTCAGGGCACACAGTTACCTGGCTAATCCTGTCAGCCTTGTCAGGTTACTGATCATCCTGTGTTCAATTTTTTCCTTAAAATGTTAACAAGACAGGAAAAAAACCCAAAACAAACAAACAAAAAAGTAAAAACAATTTGCTTTCTAGTGTACTGACCCAACTGGATATTTACAGTTTGTTGTTCTAAAGATCCTCACCATGAGCATTAACTTTAAGTTTCAGTCTGCGTTATTGCTACAAATTTCCTTTCACTTCCTCTGGAAAAACAGTTTTGTTGTTATTACTATTTCCTTACAAAGCCTATAGCCTTTTATGTACTAGAAAATATACAGTAAATCCTTTCTCATGTTGTCCACAGAGTAGAACTTCAAACAGGTACTGACCATTTTATTGAAACTTAAATTTATTCACATTTTTCCCTCCACTATCGTTTTTACAATGAGCACCCAGGAAAACAAGAATACATTAACAGTACAGATAACAACACAGATAATACAAAATTATTCCTTAAAATTGTTTGTACTTTCATTAAGGAACACAAATATAAATACCTTGCCTGCTCCAGTAGATCCAGAAACAGCTAATAACTCTCCTTTCTCAATTTTGAAATTTATATCCTGAAGAACAGGAGAGGCATGAAGGGGAAAATTACTGAAGAAGAGATTGTTGTCAGTACAGGGAGCTTTGCTGTTGTTGTTTTTCTGATTTGCTTTTATAAACAGCTCTCCAATTCCCTGAAATGTACACAGATGTGTGTTTGTATGTAAAAAAAAAAAATAGAAGTAAATAAAATATGCACATGCAGGCATGCATATCAGACTATGGACTTAAGAAAACATGCAAACTTACTTTTCTTAGTTTTTCTATATAGGACATATTAATAATGTTCTGAATTTTTTTTAATGTATGTATTGGGATTGCTTCTAAATTTGTAGACAAAAAGAAAATTTGACTATTACAGAACTGCTTTGCAATGTTTATACACACCACAGCATGAAACTGTTTTCAGGCCAGCCTAAATCAGAAATAACTACTCATTACAGTTCTTAATACTTACTAAGAGATCTCTTATGAAGTTTTTTAACCATGGAAAATTTGATATCATGCATTAATTACTTGCCATAAATTCCTTCCTGCTGACAGTTGAAGCCAGTTAAAATGATCACCATTCTTCTTAAAGATCACCAAGGTAAATATCAATAAAAACAAATGCACTCTGTCTTTCAATTAAGTTTGGGTAAAAGTACCAACCTCATCCCAAAAAGCTGTTACTTTTTCCAGCTCAACCCCTGTTGTTGTTAGATTATATTCCAGGGCTTTATATTCCTTTTTCAGCAAGAAATCCTAGAAAAACATGAAAGTAGATGAGAATAAACAGCAAGCATTTACAGTTGTATCACACAAAGCAGTACATACTTGCCAACAATAAGCACTAGCTAATAATTCTCATGGTGATAATCCATTGTAGTGTCTTAGAGAGAGACATAAATCCAGTTTATACAACATCATTTGGATACAGAGAAAATGTTTTTGAAAAAATTGATTCTTTCATTGATAGTGAAAACACAGCCATAAATGTATTGGGTTCTAGTTTAGAAAAAAAAAAATCAAAACTTAGCATTTCCTTTGCTTTCAGCGCTTGTATCTGGCAGCATCACCACTCTGCCCTTAATCCTTTTCAAATAAAGCTTTAGTTTTGGAGTAGGGTGTGGAAGGTTGCACATTAACAGTGAAAAAAGCAGCTACTATCTCTCTATTCCAAAGCTGCAAGGATTTTTTNACTTAGCATTTCCTTTGCTTTCAGCGCTTGTATCTGGCAGCATCACCACTCTGCCCTTAATCCTTTTCAAATAAAGCTTTAGTTTTGGAGTAGGGTGTGGAAGGTTGCACATTAACAGTGAAAAAAGCAGCTACTATCTCTCTATTCCAAAGCTGCAAGGATTTTTTACCAACAAATAAAAAGGCAGATAATGATCCCAGACAGCGCAGCACTGAAGTAGTGCTGATTAATATCTTTAAGTTCCATATTAGGTATTTTTATCACACTAAAAATAATTAAAAAAATCTTTACGTATGTTTTGAAAAAGCCCAAGATTTCACCCCTGAAATAGAATAGGAATTATTTTCCATTTTCAAAACAGCAGGTAAAACAGATTGAGTTAATGAGAATTCACCCTGATTTAACTCTGCAGGTAAGCCTCTTGTGCTAGAATATGATCAATTGATCACAGTAAATAAGACATGGAATAACCATTTGACCAGTACCTTAATTACATTTACTATTCATAATGAATAGACGTACATTTTCATAAGATGAACAATCTCCTGGTGTTCTTGCCACTAATAGCTAGAAAAACTATCTAGAGATCTGTGACTGCAACTACTAGAATTTGTACTATATAAATCATAAGCTAATTTTGTACCTTGTTTTCTGAAAGAAGATAATTTTCTAAGCACCACACCTCATGCTATATTTTTATTAAGTCACTCATGCTGTAATGAGAAGAA
Organism: Turnix velox; assembly: GCA_013400935.1. Classification (NCBI taxonomy): domain Eukaryota; kingdom Metazoa; phylum Chordata; class Aves; order Charadriiformes; family Turnicidae; genus Turnix; species Turnix velox. The sequence continues at coordinate 39,706 of VZTY01002099.1, forward strand.
ATGTCACTGTTTAAAAAACATAGGAGTGTGCAGGTAGCATAAGACTTTTGCAGTTACAATGCCTGAGGAACCATAAAACAGCATCAAGATTTATAATGACATTTCATGGTGTGTAATCAAAGCAACATACAGCATATTCCCAAAGTCGACATAAACGCTGTGCGCTTTTGTTGATCAACTGACAAGATAACATGCTATGGAGAATTAACTTACGTATTCGGGAAGGTTGTACTCTGTGTGCCCTACCTGTATTTTGGTTATTGCTCCAATGGAGTCATACCAGGTCTGTACAGACCCAGGAAACTGCCTGGTCACTGTCATTCGAAGAACAATGCAGAAAGAAATCGTTGTAAATATTTTTCGGAGAATAATCCCTTTAGTTACAGCATACGGAAGCACAGCTAAAAACACCACAAAAAAGCCTGAAAAGAAGAAAGCTGAGCTGTTGAAATATCTCATATATGCAGCTTTTCGGGTTAGCTTCAATTCAGTTCTGGCAAAAAAAAAAAACACCAACACATTATTAGTGCAGGTTTCCACAGTTTACACCTTACAAATTCTTTTGATGGAACTGTTGGTAAAACATTAACTCAAAGACTCATTCATCCTTATTTTCTAGGAATGCAGTTTAAAAGCAAGATATAAAACAACTTTTGGACATAAATAATAATTAGAGCCAAATTTTGGTACCCATGTTGAGAGACATGAAACAAAATAACAGTGATCTATGCCATGATTCAGATATTTCATAAACCACAAGCTTCTAGCATTTCTGGCACAACCATTCTTAAGCATTGACTGCTGTGATACATGATACACTCCCAGAAGACCCAACCCACATTCATTTGGTTGTGTAGATGCATAACTGCCCTAGAAGTAAAATACTTCAAAATGCCAGATTTGTTATTCACAACCATAAAAAAGCCACAGAACAATCCACAACCCAATGATAATGTCATCTCCTTTGGCAAAGCACCCTATTAACAGCTTCACCTATGATGTAAGGTATCAGCTAACTCCAGTTTGAAGAAGTAGAAGGCAGGCGGTCTGCCCTCCCACTTCCCTTCTCCATAGAAGCTGAGGTTACAAAATAACTTACTGACTACCAGTCAGGAATGCAACTGGTAGTTAGTTATTCTCAGCTGCTTCCACAGTGTCTATGAATCTTACAGCAAGCTATCAAATAAAAAGAGAAATTATTTAGGGAGACTAATTAATCCTCTGAATTGATAGCTCCAACTCATAGGGCTGAAACTTTCTATTGAATACTCTCATTTTTCCCTCATTCACTTCACATTCCCTAGGCTCCCTTCAGCTTGGCTTTGCATAAATGGGGGCACCTCATGACAGCAAAAGAGCAATTGCTCCTCTGTGAGAGCAATTAACTGGGTCTAGAAATGGAGCTAGACCCTGAAGCCCAGTAAAGTGCTCTAACCACTGGAATACTGTGTGGAAGTTCACAGTCACACTGGTGACAGTAATACCTGGTGTTGCAAGTATGAGACTATAATCTTTATATGCCTTCAAGTAGCAAGCCAGTGTCTGCCTACAAAGCCCAACCAGGATTTTGGAATTCTGTGGAACCCTCTTAGAACTCCACTCTACATGTGCATCCAGCATTGACCACCTTTGTCAAAGTACCTGGAAAAAAAACCTGATCTCAGCCAGTTTTGGAGAAGGGTACCTATCATACTTGTTACATATTTCACAGAATCACAGAATATTAGGGAATGGAATGGACCTCAAGAAATCATCTAGTCCAATCGCCCTGGACTGGAGGAGGAACACCTAGGCCAAGTCACACAGGAATGCATCCAGGCATTCTGAGAATGTCTCCAGAGAAGGAGACTCCACAACCTTTCTGGGCTTCCTGTTCTAGTGTTCTGTCACCCTCTCAGTGAAAAAGTATTTTCTTCTATTTCTGTGGAACCTCCTGTGTTCCCAGTTGCAGCCATTTCCCCTTGTCCTATTGTTGGAGGTCACTGAGAAGAGCCTGGCTCCATCCTCCTGACACTCACCCTTTACATATTTATAAACATGAATGAGGTCATACCTCAGTCTCCTCCAAGCTAAAGAGACCCAGCTCCTTCAGCCTTTCCTCATGAGGGAGATGCTCCAATCAAGAGAGGCTTGAAGAAAGGAGCCATGCACAGAGTACTCACTATTCTGGTGAAAGGGTCCTCAAGTTCCCCTGGAGCTTATATGACACTGTAGGTGGCAGCACAGAATAGATTTGACAGAGATTTCGGGGCTTTGTGCTCATCCAGTCCCATACAAATACCTAGGAAGAAGCTACCAAAAATCCCTCCAGAGCTGAAGCATGAAGACATTATTCCAAAGATGGAGAGTGTCACACCTGCAGGACACCCAGTCCTGGCAGCTCAAGTCTTCCAGAGTAAGGGCACAAGTCTGTCTAGGTCATTAGAGCTGATCTAACTCTGTTGCATCAGAAAATCTCTGCATGTAGAAGAAGGATTATAATATAAGCATGGCTTCACATGCACACAAGGTCTCAATTCCTATCAGCTTTGCAAGCCAACTGATGGGGAGGTCCTGCAGAGCTGGCTCAGCAAGCAAAATTCAATTGAAACCTTGACATTCTCAGGTTGACCTGCTCTGGTGATGACTTCACCAAGGGACCATCTAGATCACTTAAAAAGTATGGCATTTTGGTACAGAGAAGCAAGAGAGAGACACTTCAACCCTGCAATATTGCTAGAATTCTTGTCTTTTAAAAATAACGTAATGAAAATTGAATTCTAATATTACAAAATTGACTATAAATTACAATAGAAAATTGACAATGTAAAATGTCAGTCCTTTTTTGAGGTTTCTGTGACAATTCTGTGGACTAAAATTTATTTAATTCCTTTCTATAGGATTTGCTAACAAGACATGGTCTCAAATTTCCTAAAAGCAATGCCTGCAATAAGTGATACCTAAACCTGGTTCCATTCTCAAGCTGGAATTCCTGTCCAGGATTTGAACTGAGTTACCTCTGGTTCTTCAATTACAAATTTTAAGATCTTCTTTATTCTAAAGGTAAAAAACACTTCATTTTTCCTGCTAGATCGTATTTCAGAAAGCAGCTGAAGGTGTTTGTTTAATAATATAATTTCATCTCTTTTATTTACATAATAACATGATACTTATATTTCTTTTATTTTCCCAATCACACACCTGGCCCAGAACTTTAATGCAAAGGACTAAACAAACACAAAAGAGAGAGCCTTGTGCAGCATCACCCATCAATGAATATGGCACTTCTCCTCCCGTCCCCCACAACTCCTTCTCATAGTTCTCAGCTAACCAAGTCTCCTCTTTATCTCCTTTCTGCTTCAAGTCAATCTCAATATTAATTGAAGAGAAAAGCTGTATACAAGGCTATCTACAGACAATAAATAGTAGTAGAGTTGTGCAGGATGAATGCATGAAGTCATGCTGCTTTTAATCCTTTCACAGACTGCACGTAACACTTAAGACTAGCTTTATAGCATGCCTCAGAAAACGGCTGGAGAGAACTCATACTGTTTCCTCCACTGCAGAATAGGACAGTCTGTAACGCCTTACGTAACCACTGGCACAAAAGGGCTTTTTATTGTATGATGAGGATAGGGTTGGCCAGAAACAAACATAGACACCACAATTGTTTTACCTGTGCAAGCTAGCCACTGAAATATCATTATAAAAAATGAGGAAGCAAATAAAAAAAATTTTAAAAAAAAAATCTCACTTCCATAGTCAACTTGACAAATGGGAAAAATAACACAAGCCACAGTGAGGGAATGCAGTTAGTTTATGGAGGATTAATATTCGTGTGCTTTACTTCTTAACTAACAAGACCACAGAAGGCACCTGATTTTTTTTCCTGAGCACATAAAAAATTTGATTAACAAATGAGAATACTTACTCACGGATGCTTTCAATCATTTTTTCCATTGCATCTTCCCAACAATAGGCTTTAACTGACTGTATATTTTCAATTATTTCTGAGGTAATGACAAGTCTCTCATTGATCTTTCCTGCCCTCTTATTCCTGCAAAGAAAAAAGACAGTAGTCTACCTTTATCTCTTCCATCCTGCATAGTTAGTTTGTATTCAGTTATATCTTCTGAAAACACTTTCTCTATATGCCTACACTTAAAACATTCATTTTGAAACAACTATTAGGAAGAGAGTGAAAAAATTACTAGAAATCTAATGATTGTTCTACTGAGAAAATGCAAACTATAAAAAGAATAAATCAAGTCATGAACAAAGATCTGCAATTCTACGAATCATTATCAGTATTCGCTTCACAACAGATCCTTCAATTTGTTCAGTTTAGACAGCTGCTGCTAAGTAAGTAAAGGGTTCTAAGTAAGTAAAGGCTTCTCTGAGACTTTCCTGACTTATCCAACACTCTTTTGACTCCTCTTTTCTGTCAGTGTTATAACTGGAGACCCTTAATCAAATGGTATAAACTTTTTAAACTAAAGGGTTTCAGGAAAACAAAATGAAATACTTTAAAACAGTATCATCACCTGTACTTCATCATCATTTGTCCCAGCCAGGCTTGGAAAAAGGCCATGACTATTAGAAGAGCAAGTCCAGAAAATGCAGAAGCTTCTAACATATCCCAGAGCAGTCCCATCAGCAGTGCCACTTGTAAAGGTGCAATCCATACAAAATGAGCCAGAGCAAGACCCTGTGGAAGCCCACAGCAGAAAGTAATAATAATTAAAGTTACGGATGCACTCTGAATACTACATGAAAAGGAAGACTTTTAAGTGACAACTTGAAAAACGCAATGAAAGATGGCACAAATATTTCCAGTAGTAAAACAAGTTTATAAAGGAGGATTTGTGATCCTGAGCACATAGCATTCCAGGTATTAATTATGATGACAGCACAGCAATATAATACATTCCACACCTAAACTTTTTTTTGTAAGGCAAAGTTCAGTTTGCAATTGTCTCTTCACTGTGTACATGCACAAGGAAAAATCCTAGCATTGTAAAAGTAATCAAAATTTGCCATTGATGCAGGTTTTTTTAACCACTGCAAGATGTGAAAAATACACAGAAGAATCCTCTGAGAGTGATTTAATCTAATACAGTAGGCAAATATTACTTTGGTGAAGAGATTATTGCTTTGTGAGCACAACTAATTTAAAACAGATTGCTGTCTACTTCAGTCATGTTCATCCACCTTGGGAAAGCTTCTGACTGAATCCTGTGACCAAGCTGCCCAGGGTCTAGGTCACTGCAGCTACATTGCTGCAATGACAAGGCACTTGCCCTGGCTTTTTCAGTACTAGTTGACATTGCTGTATATAGTAATATAGTGTTGAAAGTAAATACACCACAGAGGTTCAAGCATGTGCCTACATCCTCTCTGATCTTGCTTCTTTCATGGGAAGTAAACCTCATACTACCAATGGCCCAAATAAACATACAGGCTGAATGGGAGTTCATGGAGTTTCCAGTCCCCAGAGGCATTGACAGGGATGTACCTCTGTGTATTAAATGAAAGAGAAGTTTTAACAAAGCCTTTGGAAGTATTGTCTAAGACAGATGTGTGTGGAATGATTCTGAATAAGGTCATACATTAACAGTCAATCAGATTTTAAGGAGGGTGGATGTTAGTGGAAAGTTGACCATCATCACAGCAGGAATAGACTGGATCATCATAGTAAATAGTACATCAGTCAGGAAAAGAGAATGGAAGGGTTGAACTAGCAAGTTCCAACCTCTCTGAAAACAAAGGTGTCACCCAGAGATTTCCAGGAAGGTTCTCAATGGACTCTAGAGTAACCACGTTTTTAGGGTATGCCTGGTTTTCAGGTTTCCACTACTAATCAGAATAGGAAACCATCCTGGTTTGAGCAACACAGGATTCATTTCTCCTTCAGTAATTTTACTTTTCAGTGAGATCTCTTCTAATGCTAGGGGAAACTGTGGTTTTAGAGGACTTTAGCATCTGAATTTGTGAAAATATTTACTTTAAAGTCAGCTCCAGTATGTGGGTTTCTTAGTGTTTCTGAGGTCACCAGATGCATGGATGAAGAGAAGCAAGTAACATACTCTTGATCCAAGCTGGCCAACAGGATTATTTCATACCATGAACATCACATTCAACGTAAATTAGAAAGTTAGCTGAGGAGTTTCTCCCCTTCTGTGATGGCTGCAATCCTGAGAACTTCTTGCCCCTGTGATAGACCCCCAAGGTCCTCCCTTCCTCCACAGCACTCACTGTGTCCAGCATTTTATGTCAATTGCTGAAAATGCATAGCTTCCTGGTGATATGATTGGTTCAGTATAATCCTCATATATTTTATATTGATATCAGGATCAACATTGGTTCTTGAGTATTGTTAATGTCAGTTATTTAGTAGTACTCTATTAATCCTGTTTATATGACAACCCTCAGGTTTCTTTTTTTTTTTTTTTCCCCTCAATTCCCCTTCCCAGAGGGGAGGGTTCATTGGCTGAAATGACAATAAACTGTTGTGGGTTCTTCAAACCATAACAGAGATAAAGGATGTCATAAATATCAGAACAAGCAATTCCACAACCATGTGCCAGCACATTTTCTTAAGGTAGTGATTCCTTTCACACACACAGGACAGTACATCATTTAAGCTCCTTCCTTCCTTAATATTTGACAGTTTGAAATATGCATTTGTATCTGATGGATCACCAAACAGATTAAACAACCTATGACGTACCTCATCAAATTTGTTCAGATTGTTGGAAAGAAGACTGACCAATTGTCCAGTACTTATTTTATCTAGAACTCTGCTTGACAGTTTTAAGATCTGTAAAAGAAAACAAAATCATAAAAAATAGCCATGTTACTCATACCTGTAAAACAGAATATAACAGATAAAAATAGCAGGCAACAATACAGGAGTATAAATAACAATTCATTTATCTGCTCATGCTATTAAGAAGTCTAATTAAACGTGTTATTTAAGTCACCTGAATTTAATACAGTCATTAAGCTGGTTTACAAGTATTGATTTATTGACTCAGTCCTTGCTTTTTGTTGCATATTTAATGTATATAGACATATATGCAAATATAAGCTTTAATTAAGCATGCATGCTGTGTGCTGCTGGGCATCCTCAAAAATCTCCTGCTGTGCTTATCTTGACAAATACTTTTGAAAGATGTTTCAACAGGGAGCTTTATACTATGTTTGTTTAAAACAGCTGCTTTTTAACTGGTAAAAAACAAACACCTCATAAACAGTTGAATTTGCAAACATGCAATGCATCTATACCTGTTGATTCTTCATGCTATAGAGATATCTCATAGCATCATTCAAACTTGATCCCTTCTATGTTATGCTTATTGTTTATGTCTTTTCCTCTAATCCTCTTTGGAAGATACTCCTTGGCCACCAGCAGATGTGACTCTTCCTTTGCAATACATGCGCATAACAGATGCACAGTTGGTAGAACAATTAAGGCATCTCACTAGATGCCCAGCAAGTCTGAACTCACACAGAGGCTTACTTCAGTCAAATCAACTACAGATGAGGATTTAGTTTTTTGGACTTGGGAAACTGAGAGCTGTCAGAAAGTCATGTTAGCCATATGATTCTTGTGTCTACTTTGTGTATAAAATTATGAGTCTAACAATAAACTGGTCTATAAACCAGGCTACAGACAGAGGTTTGGCTTTGAGTGCAAATGAAACTATTACCTTCTTATAAATCAAGCTAAACATAGCTATCCTCATTTGCATTCCTATATGCTGAAGACCAAATATAGCAGGCTGTATGAGTAGTGTTCTCACAAGGAAGAGAAGGCACAAGCCAATGCCCAGGTAGTAAGCTATGGATCTTTCATCGGAGTTGTCTGGGTCATAGGAAGCTATTATTCTTCCCAGAAGTAGGGGTTGCACTGATTTGGTGACTTCCTGCAGGTGGAAATGAGAAAAATAGTAAGTACTGTGTTCATTTTTTCAAAATGGTTAATGTTTTCATTTCAGGCTTTACCAACTGAGATTTACAATTCTGTAACTTTTTATTTGGTTGGTTTGTTTGCTGTGCAAAGCACAAAAAGTTGCAGTAATCACACAAGAGATCTGACAACTCACTGCTGGCTTAATCTGTGATGCTCCTGCAGCTCCACCAAAGCAAATCTAGTTTGTAAATTTTGTTTGATCATTTTCTGCAAAAGTGACAACTGAGATTAACTTCCACGTTTACTTTTCAGAATTGTAAAGGATTAGCCACATCATCCAGCCAGTTTAGCAGGCTGGATCTCTGTTTCAGCCCCTAGGGAACAGTTGTCTCTGCATTTTACTGGATTTACAGGACACAAAAAGACTCAGAGCTCCTTAAATGAACACCAACAGCACAATACAGTGAGGTCCCCTAAAGAAAATGGAAATAGCAAAAGTTTGAACATATGAACAATTCTAGGGGTTGCATCAATGGCTGTAACAAAAGCAAGAGGGCATAAATGATAGGGGTGACAAGTAACAAAGTTCCAAATATAAACTAGTTCCTCCTGCATTAGCAGCCTCAGTACTCCCCATCCTGGGATGAGCAATGTGGCAGAGAACCAGAGTAGAAGAGGAAAAAGCAGCAAGGCACCCCAATAATCTGCTATGGTCCTGCTGTAACATTTGTCCTCACCCTCCTTTTCTGTTGTAACTAAAACCCAGCAGTGTTACCTCACCTTTGCTTTCCGTTCCCCTTCACATCCACATCGTTCTCATATTTTCTTTCCTCTAATCTCATCCTTTTCCATCTTTGCCTCTCATCCTCTACTTCCTTCCCCACTCCTTCCCCAAAAGCTGCAAAAAATACTGTCATGCAGCAATCTAACAATTTGCTTCATCTTCAGTGTGAGCTTCTGAAGGTTATGAAATATGCATGTACTCCTTTGCTTCATTGTTATCTTCAGTGTAAAAATACTTAGCACTAGGAACTTTCATGCATGTCTCCTTATCCTTCTTTCAGTTTTACCTGGGCAGAAAGCTTCAAATTTAACAAGAAGCTATTGAATTAATTTTTTTAATGGATCTATTAAATCTGGCAAAAAGCAATCAATAATGCCTGCCCATTGAAAACACCCTACAGAGACTAAGAGAGAAGCAAAATAGTGAAGTTCAGCCATAATTAATGTTTTACAGGGATAAATTGACTGGGAAAAACTTATTTGATTTTTTCTCTTTCCCGAGCACTTCTACAATCTCTTTTGAATCTCACTGTTGGTGGAGCTGATATGCACCGTTTTCTTTTTCCACATAAGAGATGACATCTTACATCTCAAAAAGCCTGTTTGAGCTATGCACTGCATTTCCCAAGTTAAACACTGCTCTGCCCCAACATAAATGTTGTAAACTGGAGCCAGCTTTGACAAAGACTTCAGTGTTATCAGCAGGCAAAGGGGGGAGTGTTTATTAAAACACACATGACCCAAGCAGCTGTGCTTAGACATATGCATCCTGAAATAGCAAACCAAAACTCCCCACAACTCACAAAATACAAACCAGTGACCTCTCAAGGACTACTGCTTTCCTACTCTTTGAGATTTTAAGATAAGCTCTTATATATAGGCTTAAAAAAAGCAAGGCAAGTTTTTTTTTAAAATTTATTTACTCATTACAATGAAAATGCTATGCTCTGCTGCTGTGTTTGTTGTGACTATAGAGGTACTGCATACATGCCTAGCTCTCTGGAAAAAAAGAGTGATTTACAGACTAAGGGTAGAATAATGGCTGGCAATAAACCAAATCATTTGCAATCTGATGTGACATAGGAATCCACTGACTTGCAGTAGAGATTTATCAGCTTACTTACCAAAGGTATTATTATCCAGTTTACATACAAATGAAAGCAGAACTACCCATTTTTCACTTTTTTTTCCTCTTGTAACCTCAAAACTACCCACTGCTATAAGCATGGTTAAATAAACTAATTAGAATGACCAGCCAAAAAAAAGGAATGGGATTTGAGGACCTTAAAGAAAACCTGTTTGCATCTTTCCTTCTCCCGTCCTTGCTCTTCCCTCTGAATTCACCATAGGCCACTGAAAAATTCAGAAACATCCTCACTCTTAATTTAAACAAAGATCTGAAGAGAAATTAGAGTATGACACAGGTTTCCGTGCCAGTCTGATCTGGTATGGCTATTCCTACACAATGAGAACTTTTACATTACGTGTATTCCCCATATGCTCAAACAATCTGCATTTGAAGACAATCATGCACATCTCTATTTTGGCATACACCCAAGAAGTGCTTCAGGACTTTCATATTAATCCCTGTCTCCTCACTCACACCCATGACTTATATGCGAGAACTTCAGGAAATCCTCATTAGAGTCCTTTGGGATGTAGTACTAAAACCCTTTCTAAGTTAATGATAGCAGCTGCTGTGCCTGACTGGAAATACACATTTCATAAAAGAAAAACCTAAGTAGAATCAAACTGATCCTCACAGCAAAACACACAATTTGTTAGTCAGTATCATCCTAAGAAGCAAGATCTTAGTTTCAATTTCATACCACCCTTTCTTCAAAGTGAGACACATGTCTGCTGATGAGGTGAAGCCTGGAAGCTGTTTTGAACAGCAAGTGAGCAGATGCCTTAAGTGCAGTATTCAATGTGCCTAACACAACACTATTTATAAGGAAGAGCAATAGCACTTTAGGGTGCCTGAGCACAAGTGTCCACCCTGCAACAACATTGTTACCTATGGTGCATGGCGAGAAAGTAAGAAACAGAGAAAATACTAGACCTAATGAGACAGAGGCTGTGATGCCAGTTGCAAGACAACTACACAAACAGCAGGGATGTCAGCAGTATTTAAACCACACTCCTAGAAAGGTGCCGTTAAAATAGCATAGGGATTACACATGAGAAGAGCTGAAAGGAAAGTGAAGTTCAAAAGAACATATAATATGGCTGCAACTATGCCAACACAGCACAACATCCTGTCCCCATTCTAATTAATGGCAAAGCTCCCATTAATTTCCGTGAGCAGGACCTGAAGAGAACACCAATGGCTTTAGCAGTGAGTTCTTCCTCCTAGAGCTTTCAATAAAAAGAATGCTAATGATAATGAAATAAAGAATTTCAACTCAGCTTTAATGTTTCCATGTTAATTGCGCAGGAGGCAGATTTTGCTTTCTGTGGACTGAATTGCAAGTCTGTGGTTTCTTAAAGAAATGAAGAAAAAATACCCAAA
>VZTY01002100.1:0-95000 GCA_013400935.1 Turnix velox
TTAATGTTTACTAATTATTTATTAATATTTTTATTGGTTTTTAATATTAGTATTTACAGTATACCCTGGGAAATGCACATCCAGAGTAATTTTATCCTTTCAAAGTTTGTTTGTTTGATTGTTTTTAAGGACTTAATTTGTTGTATGATACCTGACAATGTTTATAATATTATATGTTTATAATACTGAATATGTTGCTTATACTGCAATTGATGAAATACAGGTGTTCTCAGCATTCTGTTAGAGCAGGCTGACTGGAGCCACGTCAAATTGCCACTAGGAAAGTAATAGTTCACAGATACTTAATATGATGCTGCCTACCAGAAATTGATAAATTTGCTGTTGATATTCAGGCATATTCACCTGAGGGTATTAGCAACTCTTTGACCATTTTTAAGTGCATTATGTAGCTGGTGCATGGCCTGGGAGGGAGAAGAGGATGTGATCAATAGGGGGGGAGGAGGATCCAGGATCTTTCTCTTAGACAGGCTCTGTGATTTGGGATAAATGAAAATTTCCTTTGTTTCTTTTTATTATGTAGTAGCTTCCAGAGAACACTGAGATCTATGAATACTAGTGAACTGCTTTAGGAACATTGGATATAAGGTAGTTCAGAAGCAGAAAGCTTTGTGAAAAATAGCTAAAATTTTATCTGTCTGGTGTATACACTTGCCCCTGTTTATCAGAGCTGTTTTTTTGAAGATCAAATTGCCTTACCATGATACTATTGTGCTGCTGATACGAGCAAATGATTTCAAAACCTCTCATGTCAGGTCTAGATGGTGAGAACAGTATATATACCTGAGAAATGTGACTGTATAAAAACCATGCTGCCATCATTGGACTCACCCAGGTGCAGAGAAGTGGCAGCGTCATTCTCGCTGCTCGGACAGACATTGCCAGTTTGCTATTTTCTCCTTCCCTAGTGCAAGATAATTCACTGCAACTGTTTATTTTCAACACATGGTTGATATCTTTGTCTGTCCATCTGTCTGTCTGTAGATCAGCTGTGCCTTGTTAGGGACTACTTATGAGCCCTGAGAGTCTTGCTCAACCTTTCATCTCCCTGCCATGTAACTGTGGTTTGTTAGAAATAGCTGAGAAAAAAAATGTAAACTTTCTGAGAAAATAAAGATAGTCTATAGTCGGTGTCAGGAGGGAGGGAGTGGTTTGAATTGAGGGTGTATGTAGAAGATTAGTCCCTGCCTTCTCAGATATATTTATAGTATCTCTCTAGATGAGAAAGAGGAGTTGTATTTGCCTTTTGAGAAATGCCAGAAAGGTTATTTTGTCCTGACCAATTCCTGTTCATCTTGAGGTTTCTCTTTGTACTCTGCAAGGTCATAACATTATGGTATTCCCAGCTCTATATAATCCCAAAATATATCAATGTGTTATATAAAACCCCTTGTCTATATATATAGCATATGTTATATGAGTGAACTTACGTAGTTTAGTTAAGAGGCTGTAGAAACATTGATGCAGCTAATGGAAATGTAGCAATAATGGGAAGGAAATTTGAGAGGCTTGTACTTTCTCCACTATAACCTTTTAACTGATCAGCCCATTCAGCATTGCTAAAATGAATCCTGCAGAGAAAATGCTATTTATTTTTTATGTTTTTAAAGGTTGAAGAAATCATAGTTCTTAGATAAGTTGCTGCAACCCTAATAATCAGCCAGGTTTTCAAAATACTGAAACTATCTGTAGTATGGACACAATTATTAGAAAGTGTGGATTTTTCTTAGGATTTTTTGAAAGGGAATATAGTAATTGCTTTGCACATCAGTTAGTCCTGATTTCCAGTCATATCACCATTGTAACACAAAGGCTGTTCTCAATAACTGGCGATGAGTTGTCAAACATTTTGGCCTACCATCTCTTTCTTCCAAACTGTTTAAATAATGAACAAAAATTATAAATACACTTTATAAATCTGCATCATCATTCATGTATAAACTTGGTGACTTGAAGAACAGTGTCTATTTAACCACTTGATACCATTACTTTTTGTACAGATTTTTAGATACAAGAGTGTGCCTGAAACATTGAAGTAAATTATATTTCCAAAGAGAAGTTAAGAGCTGTGCATTTTCTCCTCTGTTAGAATTTTATGGAGAACTCTACCATGACTAGTGTGGCTGTTTCACTCTCTTGTTAGTATATGTGGAATGAATAACCTGCCTCATATCCTTTTCTAGGAGAAACTTTTGAAAAAATTAAGTTACCCTCCATTAATAATACTGGAAGGAAAAATGGCTGAGTGCAAAGCTGTACAAAAAAAAGGTGAAAATTTGATCTATTTTTGTTAAAATATTAAATTAGATTTTTTGGGTCTAATGCTTTATTTGTCTTTGTAAGGAAAATGGATGAGCTTTTAATTTTTTTCTGTGTGAAACTTGACTTCTTTTAACTAAAGTTACTATTGTTTGAAACTTGAAGGGCTGTCTGACATTCTGACTACAAAAGGGATAGAAAGGATACATTCAGAGATTTTATGAAGTTGCTAAGAGAAAAGAATATAATAATAACAGCTTCAAAACAGGTGGAATTCTCCAAGGAAGCTGTCTGAACGTGCCAGAGACATATAAATTGCCTTTAGAAGATAGGGCTTTCACTGCAGATGACGGGTTCCCAGTTAGAAGGTGAAAGCCAGAACAGGGCTATGTCTGTGTCCATGCAGAGAACTACACTGAGTGTGGATGACATCTTGTGTTTGATGTATACTGAAGTTTAAGCTGGAGTATGAATTCCAAAATTTAAAACATGAAATATGTTGTGGTGTTCAGAAATCCAGCAACTTGCTTCCAGGTGTAGAAAGATTTAACTAAATACAAAGGGAGAATAAATTTGTGTTAAAACTGAAACAGGGCACTCATTGAATGTAATTTTCAATCACTCTTTCCTTCTGTCAGAAGAGCCTTCTCTTTCTTCCCATATGTTGTCATTCTAGAGTCTCTAGGTCAAAAAGCAGTGATTTCACTCCAGGACTGTCACCCTGCATTTAACCCATTAAACCAGAACCTGATTTCAGTGAAAAGATACGAGTTTTGGTTTAGTCTGAAACTTCTGCTCTGGGAGATGATCCCCAGATCTTAGGAAAAAAAACCAAACTCTCTCTGAAGTAAACTCATCCCATGGACTTTCAGGGCGGGACTTGTCTCATTTAATCATGATGGAAGTGTCTGTGCCTGAATTATCTGTCTGGGATTCTTGGAGCCAATGCAAATACAAACATCACAGCTATGAATTACAGAAAGTGAGTTACCTCATTAAAAAAAAAAAAGTCTATACAGTCAGAGAACTATATGCTTTTTGGCCATTTATTGTATTGGTTTTGTCACCCGTAACTGAAGGAAGCATAGACGTAGACACTACACAGCAATTACAGGTGTTAAAAAGAAAAGGAGTGCCTGCTTCTGTTGTGTCCAAGTGGCAGCCTTATCACTGTAAGTGGGAAGCAAAATTTTAGCTTATCTGCAGCTGATGACTCTTCTGTCTCCTAAGCATAATGTATCTGTCAATGAGGAATGCTAGTATGGCTTTAATCAAGGCTTAAAATACAACTGTGATTATTCCATGAAATAGTAGCTTATTAATAGTGATATTTTTCTTGATTAATATATATGTCTAAATTTCTACCTGACATTCTTTTAGAGTAAGAAGAATGTAAGGCCACTGAAGATGAAAGTTGTATTTTCAGTACTTCATAGAGCGCAGTGTCTGTCTCCGACAATGCATTTCAAGACATGCTAAACGGATGACTTCATAAGATAGAACAAAAATCAAAGGGAATGAAAGGATATTTATGAAGCACCAAAAAGGGAATTAGGTGAAAAGGAAAAGTTAATGAGCTTACTTGGAAAAGAGATAAAGTATGTATATGTATTCCTCTTACTTTTGTGAACTATTGAAAAGTCAGTAAGGGCCAGCCTGTAAGAGACAGAGCAGATAAGAGAATAAGGTATCTGAAGAGGAAGCATGACTCTAACAAGTCAAAGAGATTGCTAGGAATTAAGGCCCAAGGAGCTTTGTCTATAGTTTTACAATGTAGATTTTTTTGCATGTCAGACAAGCTTTTAGTGCTTTATTTCTTTGTACCTACACTCAAACTTAGTACCTGCCTTTGTTCCTTCTGAATCTGTGAAATACATGTCAAAGTGCAGTTAATAATCTACTTGTGCCCACTTTATGATGTGAGAGGCCTTGAGTGATTATCAGTTATTTGCTACCCTTTATATATTTGTCAGCTGTTTAAGTCTGGAGATGCAAATTCTGATCTAACATTCCTGGTGATTCCTGTTAAATATACTGTGGTGTACATTTAAGACAGCAACTGAGAAATCAAGAAATGAAGTATCATTATACAAAGTTCAAAAACTCAAAAAAACAGTTGATTATGTTTTTTCTCATTATCATCAGTAGAAATGACCTTCCTTTCTTAAGATTCTAACAGGTTATATGTATACAGCAGCGATAAAAAGCCTCTGCATAGTATATTTCATTGGAGTCAAGCAGGCAGTGTTACTAGTTGATTTTTGCCTTGTGAACATCATTTGCTTACACATAAGGGCTGTTCTTAGCATAAGCAAGAAAGGAAGCATCTTAAATGGGTATTGAACAATGAGTTTGAATTTTAAAGGCATTTCTTTGGTTTACTAAGGGATGTTTAAGGCTGGCCTCCTGCTCCCTACCACTGTCAGTAGGATAAGAGTTCTGCATGGGTTTCCCTACTCATGTTCAGACCTCCTGTACTTTTTTTCATGACCAAATGTAGATGACCTACGCCTTGCAATTACTGGAATACAAGAGATAAGTTTCTGGACACTGTGTGCATGGTATATACTGTAGTTTGGAATTTTAACTGGATTTGTCGAGTCTTATTAATTGCTCACAATTAAGTGATGGGTGTGGATTACTGTTGAAAACCAACAGATTTCTTCAAAGAGGAAAAAAAAGAGCTGCATAACAGCATTCTTACGATCCAGTAACATTTCTTGCGTACAGTAGATATCACAGAGTGAAGGCAAGAATGGGCAAAAGTCTTAAGCTAGAGGCACTGAGAATACAGACCTCTTTGTATCTCCTAGCAGGCACCTAAATGAGACATCTAAGTAAGAAGGGTAGTTATCTCAGACTCCTTCCTTAATGTGCAAAGAGAGAGAGGTACCTCCAGAAAGCAATTCATAGCAGAAGTATATTTGCTTTCTCAGTTTCTTGTTGCTTTGACCAACATTTTAGGAAGCTTGGGGAGAATACTTCCTTAATTTAGGCCTGTAAGTTAGGTGACTGAAGTTGTATGATATTAGTGACCTTTTTATCTCTCTATGTGTTGCATATCAGGTAATTTTAGTGTGAAGAATCCTACGGGCAAAAAGCAGGTGAGTGAATTCAAATACTTAAGTTCATATTGCTCTAGATAATTTTGCACTCAGTTATGCTCAAACAAAGAAGTCTTTTCAAGTGAGGGAATTCTACAAAAATGCTAAAGGTTGCCTGCAGATGATCCAAGAAAAGACAGCCTAATAATGTCCATTACAGACACTTTTCTAAATCTCATGTTACCAGTGTATTGCTCCTTTCTATGCTGCTTTCTGTTCAGAGATCTCCTAAGCTTATTGAGCCCCCAAGCAGCAGTCATTTAAAGACAAATTAAAACAAGCTAAGCCACCTGTGTTTTGGGATGATTACAAAAGTAGTGTTTTGTCTTCACTCTGCACCAGGGTTTAGAAAAAAGGCAGGTTTTTTGCAAAGGAAAGTTGTCAAGGATGCTGTGGTGGGTGCTATGTTGTGCTGTGTATGCAGGGCCTATGTATGTAAAATGAAGGTGTTAAGGACTGGTTCATGGTTATAATAGATTTGTAAAAGAAAAAACATAATTGACAAGTACAGAAGCAGAACCCTAATTATACTGGAAGGGACACAGTCACATTGAAAATGATAACCATCTTCAATAAGATCTTGTTATGCTGAATTTTCCAGATACATTCAGGTGGTAATTTTTGTATTCTAAATTATTTCACTGTTGAATCGCATGATGTCTGCTTTTTCCAATTTGACTTATCCTCTTCACCATTGAATAAACTGTAATACTTTCCCTTGCAGTTTTTTCTTTTGTGTTTCCCAATGTGACTAACAAATACTGTTTCACAAAATAATCTTTTTTTAAAGGTCATGCATCACTTTAAAACTTGTTGGGGGTACATGGTGCAGTGATTTTTCATGATTATGTTTAGGCAGCAAAGACACACTAAGGATGAAAGGCAGTCCTAATGATATCTCGGGATTTTTTTTCCTTAAAGGAACTGATGTGCCTCTTGTTTATTGGTTTATGGACATTTTTATTGCAGCAGGAATTTCTCCACCCCAATTTTACAGGGCAGCAGTAAATGCTGAGCAGCTGGGTTTCTTGCAGCATGATGAAGAAAGCCTTTCTTAAGATCTTTCTTAAGATTCTTCTTTCTTCAACAGCAGTTACAAAATGGTAACTTGGACTTCTTAAGTAAAGCACCAATTCATGTGTGGGCACTTTTTTTTAAAAAAAGCATATTGATGACTAATATTACTTATCTCAGTTTCTAGTTAATTTTCTCTCCTGGAGCTCACAGTAAGGTGGAAAACAGCAAGGCAGTTGTGTGTTGCCTCTATGTTGTGGGGTGAGGGTAGATTAGGTGGAATAAAGTTACTTGGGCAACTGGATCGATTAAGTGCGTATACAGTATCTATATAATAAATATGTTATGAAATAATGGTAATTTTAATAACATGAAGACATCTGAAAAACAAATAGAAGGTCAAATTTCGTGCAACAGTGGAGGGAGAAATAAAATTTGTCTTCCCATTTGTACCTACTGTAAACCTGCAAGGAGAACATCAGGACTCTGCTGGGTCGAGAAGTCAGGCTGCTGTGACCCTCCAGGAGGGGGGTTGGAACTCGATGATCTTTAAGGTCCCTTCCAACCCAAACTATTCTATGATTCTATGATTCTATGAATGTGACCTATGTATGGCTTCCAGAAACAGTATTGTGTACATGTCAGTACAGCCTTACTGTAGAACCTTGCAGCATTTAAGTTTAAAAGACTATGTAGTGTGTGGGTTATTCCTTCTCATCCTTTTTTATTAAGGAATATCAAAATGTCTTCCACTATCTACCTGAGAATAAAGGATTTTCAGATGAATATGAGCTCACTTTTGCATGATTGATGGCCAAAGAGCAGTTCTAGGAAATACCTGAGTTCTGCTTGCAATTAGTTTCAGATGAATCAATTGTATAATATACTCTTAAATGTAAAAGACATGTCTAACCTTGATGGTAAAGATACAGTGCTAGAAAAGGTCAGCTTGTTTTTCAAAGGCAGTGATCTCAAGGCATTATGTACTGAGAACACCTAATGCATTGATTTACATTTAGACACAACAGTGTGGCCTGTTGCTGGATGGACAGAACAAGTTAATGTGTTCTAGCAAGGTCCTGCTGTTGTAACCTGGGCAAGGTCTATCAGCACTTGTCCATCACTTTATTCTGGTTGCTTATCTCATAGAGTTCACCTCAGACAGTTTTGTGTAAATCCAGCACTGGCTTCTCTCTGAAAAATACCAAGATCAATGTCTGAGTTACAGCAATGTATAGATATCCCTTAAACCATTCAAAATACAGAATAGTAGTTGAAAAAAAAGGAAATAAAGGAAATCAATCCTAGCAGTGACTACCATTCCTTCCTTTGAATGGAGAAGGGGATTTCTTTCCTTTAGCATAGGTATTTCAATATTTTGATAATTCAATTATAAGTGAGTCATGTTTTCTTTCTGGTGATCTTATAGATGAATACTGTAAATGATACACTACAAAAAGAATTTTTTATTTGTATATTATATGTCTTCCTCTCCCCAGCCCCCTCCCCCCCCAGTTTAATTCCTCTCCAGCTAACCCACTGGGTTAGTGATTAGCACCAGAGCCTTTCACACAGTGTTTTGAGCTCCGTTCCCTGGCTGCAGTTCACTCAACCTTGACGTAAATCTCCAATAAGTACTTTGTGAGAGGTTAGCCTTTTGTGCAGGGTGTGTGAGAAATCCTGCCTGACCAGGTTTGTTACAGAAACCAGTGTCAAATTGCCCTGCCTCAAGTGCTTGAATATGAAAGAGGGGGATGGGACTGAAAAAAACCCACCCTCAGTCTTCACTTCCAAGAGGCTAATTGTTCAGAAAAAACACCACTGTTTGGACTCCTGATGTTTTAGTGCTGACCTGCCTGTGTCTGGCACTGTCAAGCTGAGCCTGTGGTGATTTACAGTCTGCAGGTAAAGCAGTGAGTATGTCATTCATAGATCCACCTCCCGTGTCTTGCTTGTTGAGGCTGGTTGCTTTTAATTTAATCTATTTGATCATGCTATTTGCCTTAGGTGATCAACAACCCTTAATGTAAATCTAGCCAATCTTATAAAACTAATGGAGAAGAGGAAAAAAAATAAATAACACACCATAACATTAGCACTGTAGAGATGCCTTTGCTGTTGATGTCAGTGTTGTCATAGGAAGGCAGATAAGGTATGCAATCCTCCCTTTTTATGAGGAACATCTCCTCCCACCTTCAGGAGGCTTTTTGATTTTTGTAGGGTTTTTTTGTAGTTTTTGTTTGTCTGTTTTTTAAAGAAAGCTACATCCTTCGGAGATGGAAACAATACATTATCTTATTACCTCAGGGCCTTGTACATAAAAAGCCTGTTGAAATCTCCCTGCCATTCTTCCATGTCCTGTAAAAGTGGGTTGCTCCCAAATAGATTTAAAATTCAACATCTGTTCTCTTCTGTTTCTGTTAACAACCTTCACCTTAATTGCAATTACACATTAGGAGAGATCTTTTGTATTAGCTCTTTTGTTCATGGGACGTAGATCCACAGAGGTTTGCAGAAACACTCTTGTGTGAGACTGGGGGCTGCTGGAAAACGTTTTGACAAATCACTCAGTTTATCAATGTATGACAGTAAATGGCAGCAATATTCCTTAAAGAGAGGGACAGAAGGAGGGAGAGAAGAAGACAGGAGGAAAAAGTGCTGGAAGGAAGAGGAGGAGTCCCCTGTGTTTGCCAGCTCTTATGTTTTATTTGAAATAACAGTAAGAAACACAGACTTCGAAGGCCATTATTTCCTTACCTCCAACATCCTTGACTGGGAAGTATAATCGGAATGAGGAACAGTGAGTCTGTTGTCTTATGTTCCTGAAGAACCTAATGTGGATTGGTGCTGATCCATGAGTATTGACTTTGTGCATGTTTTCATATTCCCTTTTTGTTCTTTGATTATATATTAGAAATTGTAGTGCTTACCTTGAATTCCAGTAAAAATTCAGTTACAATGCTTTCAAGACTTTGTATTTTGTTGAACAACTTCTAAGTATGAAATAGTCTTGAAATCTAGATTGTTGCTTCAGGCTTTTGAGAGATAATTTTTTTCATAATGGTTATCAGTATTATCATCATGAAACAAATCATTACAGTGAGGGAGCATTTTAACATTATGATTTGGCAGTTAAAAGAAAATTATAAAGTTAAAATTTTCTTGTGCCCCTTTAGACAGTAACTTAGTAACTTGATGGGCCTTAACTGCCTGGTATCCCTAAAATGGGAGATAGAATTGGGTGTGAAATACAATTGTGGAGTTGTGTTGCCCTCTTGAGATACACAGTAATCTTGTTCACATTTGCTCCAAATTCCTCATGGATCTGAGTTGACTACAACATATAACAGCTTCTCTGAGTAAGTTATTAGCTCAGTCCCCACCTCTACTTCCATGTAGGATGGAAAAGCTCAATGGAACTGTATCCAGCCATCAGGATCTTGTTGCAGAGTCAACCCCTGGTTGCAAAAGGGCTGGGAAGCAAGACAATAAGCGTTTTTTAAAATCTGTTCCTTTTGATGTGAAACTTTTGTTTTTAAATTACCGACTAATTGCCATTCTATTATCTGACACTGGTATATTTGCCTTTTATACAGTCCTTTCACCACTGTCTGTATTAATTTTACTCCCCTTACAAAGACTCCTGCTTGTTTCGGTTGTTATGTTTTTTAGGGGCTTTCATTATACCCTGTGTTTTATCTTCTTTCTTCAGTTGCTTCTTTATCACTTTCCTATCTTTTAGTACCGTCTGATTAATTCTTAATAATTCAAAAAGGCATTAACACCTGACCCCTCTCTGTTTTTTCCTGCACCTTTTCCTCATTTACTGTGGATCATGCAGTCAATGCTTCTGCCAGGCTAGACACTACTTCAAGTCAGACTACATAATTCTTCTGACAATAGCATAAATTTAAATTAAAACTATCTTGGTTTTGAGGAAAATTAAATAGAGATTGCCCATTTGTTTGCAATAGATCTAATAATTGAAAGCATTTTGCTGACCATAGCAGCAAAACTGCAGAAGAAAATTGTCTTATTCACTCACACATCAGGTAATTAATGTAGTATTTGATATCCAACCCAGCTACCTTTCCAAAGCTAAGAGCATTTTTCCTGAATGCAAGCTGCCAGTGTGGACCTAAGCATGTGCTTTGGAAATCTGCTTGGAATGAGCTGTTAATCCCTGGTGGAATTGTGACTATTAGCACTGTTATCCATGGAGGTTTAGGAGAGAGCATTGTTAAGTGCTGGAAAAGGGCTTCTTGAGTACATCTTCTGGGTCCTGTTCTTTCCGGTCCATCAGCAGATCACAGTTGCTATACAGATCTGGTCACTTGTTTAGTAAGTGAGACTGTGGTGTTAAACATCATCATAGACACATCCATACACGCTCTTGGTGGAATGGCTAGAAACATGTTTAGATAAGGCTCTTTAATGGAATAAAACCTACCCATCAAATTTTTATAGACATTTGAGATTTTTCATATTTCCCCCCACCCACTATGTTACTGTAGAAGTAATACAATTTGCCCACTTAATTTTGTAGTCTTGAAGTGAAGGCACTGCAAAAGTGCGGAAATGGCATTACAATAGAGCAGCTGGGTTAAATATGAGTCTAAAATGCAAAAATACATATGATAAGGCATACTAATTTACAAAAGGCACTGCTTTATTTAAAAAAAGAGAAATGAGGCAAGCTCATCTGTGACTTAAAGTTATTCATCACCAGTGCAATGAATGTTTTTCTGTAACCAAATGTTAACAAGCCATCCATGACTGTTGAACTTCAGTACATCAGCAGTCCAAAGAAGAGCTAGTAACTCACCCTGGTGATTGATGTGGTGAGAGCTTAGCTGTTGACAGCTGTCACCTCAGGACATTGTCCCTGCTAGTTTTGAGTACAGGGAAGAACTGGGATTCACCTGAAGACCTGAGAAAAAGAGGGTTGGAGTGGAAGGCTGTGGTCACTTTGTTGTACATTAGATGGGAATTCCTTTGATGTAAAACATGGCTCAACTCAAGGCTGCAGAACATGATCTAAAATAAGGAGTGTGGTTAATTCCAGTGCTGCCTGGTGTTCTTAACTGTGATATTTATGATGTCCCAACTGAGAATTTGTTCCCCTCTGAGCTGGACTGTGCTATGCCACAGACCATGGAATTCATTGTGGCATGACAGCATTTAAAACCTCAGTCAAACCTTGTTCAGCATTACAGATGTAATGCTTTCTATTCTGAGCCCAGGGAACAACTGGGTGCTGTGACTAAAGATAAATAGTGTAATATTGTCAACATCCTGTAGATGTTACACTGCAACTGTGCAAAATCACAAGGTTGGTCACTTACTGGTACCTTAATGTTGGGCCTGGTGGTGAGCTTTAGGGAATATATTAGAGATGAGTTTCTTTTATGTTCCATTGCGGTTTACACTGCCTGCGAATTAAATGCTCTCCTGCCTTCTTTTCTGTATGTCAGCCAAGTCTTTTTGGTAGATTTTTCCTAGGAACAGGAGGGGTTATTTTCATCTTTAAATTTTTTTTGTTTGGTGGTTTTTGTTCCGTACTTGTCAGAAGATGGTTTATTTTCAGTGTTTCTTCTGCAGGGTGTGACAGGGTTGGAACTGGTTAGAGCTCCTTGGTGGACCTTTTTAGGTATTTCCCTTTTCAGTAAGCACCCTGAAATCATCCAAACTTTTAAAATTCAATATTGTCACTCACTTAAACCATTCATTCTTTAAAACAAGCACATTTTCTTTAAAACAAGGCTGCCAAACAGAAGAAAGACAAATCCAGTACATGCTTTCTGTACACCAATCCCACCTCTTTCATGAGTGGTTGCAACTATTAATACTTGCAGTATGAGCTGTGCAACAGCAAGACTGGCTGTCTCTAATAATTTCAGTTAATGATTCTGAATAGTAGGCAAGGGAAAGTTTGGTGCTCTTTGGAATGACTCTGCTGTGCATACCTACTGGATATCTGAATTGATGCCATTCTTCCTTCACCTCCCCCATTTGTCTCCCCAAAACTCAGGTTCCAGTATGTTTTCAGAGTGCACAATATTAGCTGACTTTGAGCAACCACTAAATCTGCATTGAATTTACTGATACTGAAAGTACAATTCTAAGAGTAAATCTGTAAGACTCAGTTATTGATTTTATCACAACTTAGAGAAATCAAGGGACTTGATATTCTTATTTTAAATGAAGTTTTGATCCAGGTGGAGTAAGCCATAACCACAGTGTTCAAATTTTTAAACCAGATTTCTTCCCCTTAACAACTGCTATGTAAAGTGGCTGAGGCTTCAGGAGCTGACAAAATTGAAAGCCAAGGTGTCCGTACCACTGAGGATCCAACTGAAGTACTCTCTCTGCAAAAAGTTAGTCTACCAAATCCCTTTTTTAATCCCTGTATAGGTATTCCAGAAAATTCTGGGGGTTTTTGATTATTATTCATAACACAAAGAAGAACCTTGCCAAATCCACTGGCACAAGAAATCAGATGTATACCTCAGAGCTTCAGCATGAGCAAAAGGATGAGGAAAAGGAGGAAGGAAAACAACGAATCCATTTTCATAAAGCTACATTGAATAAATACAGTTATAATTTTAAAACTATTTTTTCAAAAAGAATATAAAATGAGGTAATGTAGATTGAAAAAATGTTACAAGTAACATATTAGTGTAAACAAATACACCTAAGTTTATCCACTATCTTAAGAATGGATGTATTTTGATACTTGTTAATTTGGATTAAGAAATAATAGTGGAAAGCTGGAATTTAGTAGCAGTAGTTAATGCTTTTCACATTCAATAGTTCAGATGCTTAAAAATTATGCTTATACAATATGTGTGCCTGTATGTGTCTTCTCCCACGTTTACATAGTTGCTTTGGTTTTGTTCCATATGCTAACCACATTAACTAATTTTCTTAAGCATTTGATGCCAGGGTGTGGACAGTAAAACAATCACACATTTTCAACAGGACTTCTCATCTGAGTGTCTCAGCTCTCTTGAAAGCCCCCGTCAAAACTGTTATAATTACATAGTTTGCAAACATATTATTATACTATTATTTTTCTTTTCAGTTCCACTCTTCTCACTAAAAAAGGGACACTGAACTTGATAAGAATATGGTTTTCTGAAATGCCTGTAATTTTTATCATTTTTGTTTGTTATTCACAAGCAAAAGGAGATGGGATTGGAACACTGCTGTAGGGATGGCTGTTTCAGTCCCTTTTGTTCTTAAAGAGAGGAAACTACTAATTTTGATAGCCCTGCTTTTCTTTTTAGCCTCTTTTAGTGAAGGGAACACTTTTCTCTGATGTGTGACTCTCACTAAATTTGGCTCTGTGCAGGTCTATCCAGCTGGTTTGTCACAGACAGGATTTTCCATTTCAGCTTCTCAGTTCCTGAAGGGAGCCTACAGAAAAGGCGGGGGTAGGACTTTTTAATAGGATATGTGATGGAAGGACTAGGAATAACATATGTGAACTGGAAGAGGAGAGGTTCAGGCTAGATATAAGAAAGAAATTCTTTACAGTGAGGATGGTGGAACACTGGAGTAGGTTGCCCAGAGAATTTGTGGATGCCCACTCTCTGGAGCTGCTTAAGGCCAGGCTGGACAAGGGACTGAGCAACCTGATCTAGTGGGAGGTGTCCCTGCCTATGGCAGGGGGGTTGGAACTAGATGATCTTTAAGGTCCCTTCTAATGCAAATTATTCTATGATTCTATGATTTCACCATTTCTGAAGCTGCAAACGGTAACAAAAATAGATAGCACAATACAGGCATAACTTGTGCAGTGCATGCTCATTGCAGTACCTCACTACTAATGTATATAAATACCTACTGCAATTGAGCATGACATTTGCAGAGGGATCAACTCCAAAAACATACTGAGTGTGCAAGCTCTAATTTCTCTTTACACATCCCTCAAGGTGAAGATGTTGTGGTCTGTTAGCATATCATCACTCTGAGTATTTCCTCACCTTATGAGCTCCATTTCCTTTTCTTTTGAATATGTGTTGGTTTTAAAATTTCTGTTGGAGATTAAAATCTTTTAAAGGGGATCATTCTGTCTATTTTAGGGGCTGACACTCACCTGCATCTCTGCACAGGAAGAGTCTCCTAAAGGCCTACATGCAGCATAGGAATAAAACTTTTGATTTCTTATGTGTGCCTCTTAACAATGTAGGTGTCTTTCTGAAATATTGTAATACCCTTTGTAGTGCTTCACATAGTCACTGGAAGTTCCAGTGAACTTTTTTCCCCACTTGAAAAGCTGGCCTTCCTCAGTTCATTTGGTAACTATGTATCCAGTAATAAGTACAATGTAGTTACAGAAACAGACCCACCTTCTTTTATTTGTGCTCGTTTCATGTATATTAGCAAAAGGAAAAGAGGGAGACTTCTTAGTATGTGCCAAAGGATCATGTTATCCTCTCCATGAATCTTCCATAGACAGGCTGCTGAACTCCAGATATATATAGTCAGCATTTCACTTTCTGACATCATGTCATTTTTTCTTTATATCAATTGACTAGATTAGTTATAAAAGGAATGGAAGTCTAAGCAGATTTGCATAGTTCCATAGTACAAAATTAGTTGCAGTCTAAGTATGATGGTCTTGAATTATGAAATTGTTAAAAGGCAAAAATGAGCAGCTGGAAATCAAGAGAAAGAAACAGCATTTTTGATGAGGCAGTTCTCCAGGTTTTTTGTTCTGTTCTTAGATTGTTTTTAGGCATGTACGAAAGTAGGATACTTCTGGGTATTGTAAGCTGAAAAAATTGCCATGACTGCTCTTGATTTCCATATGTGCTTACTTTGTTTGTTTTCCTCTTACTACTCTTTGATATGGTATATTTTCTTCCTGTCTTTCATTAAACTGATGATGCCTTGTA
This sequence comes from Turnix velox, assembly GCA_013400935.1. Lineage (NCBI taxonomy): Eukaryota > Metazoa > Chordata > Aves > Charadriiformes > Turnicidae > Turnix > Turnix velox. Next base: position 15,299 of record VZTY01002100.1, read on the forward strand.
CCCCTTGCTCGTATATAAAAGAAATGTAGCAAGAAAAGAAACCATGCCTAACACATCTGATAGTATTTCCATGTTCATAAGAGAGTCCTGAAAATGCTTGATAGTTTATTAGATTGTTATGTGGTTGAGGAGTCCTTTACTTTCACACTGAAGGGCTTATTGTTAATGAAGTAGATATTAAAGAGTATGGCTTGAACATCTGCATTGCATCAATTTAAGTATGGATAACTGGGTAACCAAAACCTGCTGGACTTAGTTGAAAAATTAATTATTTTCTAAATGTCATATGCTGCTCATTCTGTAACAGAAAGGACTGAAAAAAAATCAGAAAAAAGATTAAAAAGTAGATACAGAGAAGCACTTTTATGTGGAGTAAGATTTTTAACCTACTACTCTTGTATTACTTTAGCTTTGTTCATTCACTTTACTATTTGCTCCAAAATCAGCTCAGCTGAACAAATGCCATGTGGAATATCAGATGAGATAATGAGTAATAGCATGCAAACTATTACCTACTTGGGCACAATGCTTGAGTGTGCATCATAGAACACCTGTCAGGCTGCTTTGGAAGATTCCTTTTCTCAATTTTTTTCACTGAAATGGGCTATCTCCCCCATCTCTAAATGCAGTTAATGTTTTTTTTATTTAAAAGTTGAGAAAAACAAATATGCTAATTTTCTTTCCCTTTCACTCATTTCTTTCCTGCATTATTTTAGATTCACACTCTTTCCTCAGTAGTGTTTTGGGGGAATCAAACCAGGTATGGCTAGATAATCAATTTTGTACTTCTGATCTCAAGTTTGGACTTCTAATCTGATATGGAATGTGGTAATCATCAGAAAACTGCAGTAGGATAACCTGTGAGAATTTGTCTAGACTGATTTGCTTTGCTTTCAGAAATCATTAAAAGCACAGGAGCATTATCACAGGTTTCAGATTTGTCACAGCTTTTTTTATTTCTGTAGAGTGATGTAGAGCATCTGTATAAACTGAAAACTGCACATGTTGATAGTTGATGTCCTCTGTCATTTCCTCTCTGAAGGACTTCTTCCCTATCCTAAACATCTCCGTATTCAGCATCCTCATTTCTACCAGACCATGAGTAAATGTGAGGGTCACAAAAGTTATGCTGTAGCTTGGGGAGGGAACCATAAAAAGAGTTTAGAGAGTACATTAGGCAGTAGATAACACTTGGGTTTTCACTATTGGTTGAGCTGGACCTGCAGCAAGGTTGCAGGTGCCCTGTGGCATCAGCTTCACCAGTGTCTGAGGCCCACTCTTCCCTGAGTCACCTTTTGCTGTCTCTGGTAAATGCTATGTGATTAGCTTTCATATGCTGACGGAAAGCATTGTTGCATATCATCAAATCTACCTTTGCTACCAAGCTTAGTATTGGCTAATGAACCAGAAGAACCTGTAGTTCCAGTAGGAGTGGTTTGATGCTTTCTTGTGGCTTTGTGCTTTTTTTTTCTTCTCTCTATCATTTAAGGGTGGAGATTGTTTGTTTCTTTAACTGGCATATTATGATAATAGAATCAAGAGATAAGATTTAATCAAAGTACATATTATAAATACATAATATAACAGTAAGACATTTAAATAAGATCATATTGGTACCCTAGCTTTTTGAACTGCACTTCATGGTGTGTTTCCATATGATGTAAGTGTAATGCTCTTGTTCTTGGTAGGACTTCTAAAGAGTTTAAATTCCTCTTTTCTCAAACTAAAGGTTGTGTTTTGTGTTGAATTACAAAAGTGAAATGAGATTGCTATCTATTGAATGAAGATTTAGATTGCATTCAGCCATTTTCTTTGTATGTTATCTTATCAGTGTATGATTTTGCTTATATACACTGGAATGAAATATATCAATTATAACCCTAATTTATCACTGCCAGCAGCCTAAGTATATGGTTTCAGAGCCTTGAGATAGACTGTTACCAGTCATCTGCCAGCTTGACTGTTGGCTAAAAAACAGAGAGGCAGGGTGAATGGGAGAAGAACAAAGCCAACCAAAACCTCAGCAGCAAGAACTCCAGATTGTGTCCTGTTCCTTCTAAATTCCATGTAAAGCTCTTGTCTTGAACGAGCATGTTCCCTGTCCCTTATGACAGAAAGGGATGTGGAAACAATTACTCAACATGAGTCATAAAAGAGATAAACCCTGAAAGATAGACAAAAAATGTTTATCCTGTGCTGAGCCACATTAGCCCAAGGCTGTGAAGTCTTATTTCCATGTCATGCCCTGCTTCTGAACTGTTTGTCTGAGGCCCTTTTGCAGACAGCTGCAGAAAGTAAAAGGTCACAGAGCAGCAGTTTAAAGAAGCTGCTTCAGCCATAGAAAAGTCACCAAAAGAAGTGGGAATTTAGTCTATCCAATTTGTTGGGAGAATTAACCTTCCTGTTGTAGCATCTTCAGTAGCAAAAGGCTTTTGACAAGTTGATGCCAAGACATTTGCCTCTAATTTAGTTGATTAAGAGAGTGACTGTATTGTAAAAGACTGTTTTTACACAACTGCTATTAAGTTAGTGATCTTAGAACAGATTTTTATTTACAAAAAAAAAATAAAAAATTAGCTAGCCTTGTTCTCACTATGGAGAATTAAGAAAAATTGCTAATCATTAAGAACTTGTCAGCCTGTCCTGAAAATCAGAAAGATTTGGTTTTTGTCCAAGGCTGAGAACATACTAAAGTGTGATTTTTTTTTTTTTTTGCTTTCCATGCTGTGTCCTACCTTTAATTTGAAAGTATGACTAAGTCGTTGTGTATTAGACTTCCCACTCTTGACAGTTACTTGGAGTTTTCTTCATGATGATAAAACTTACTGAGAGTCTCCTTTGTAATATGTCAGTACCTAAGCAACCCACATGCTGTGTGCTTTCTGCTCTGCTCTTGTGTTTCTGCAGTCTCCAGACTAGTAAAAGAACCTTATTTTTCTTACTTTGAAAGAAGGAGAAAGGAAAGAAAAAAAAATCAGAAGGTTAAAAAAACCCAAGGATTGGATTAATTTTACCTAAACGTTTCTGAGGTGTTAGTGAGCTGGGGATGTGTCTGATCATTTAATGTGAGAGGATCTCCTTGCCTAATGGAATTAAGCATTATGTTTTCTGTATGTTAGACAATGTGCCCTCATTTCCAATCCCTTGTGCTGCAGCCTGGTTCTACGAGATGGTGGAGAATATTTAGGTTGTGAATTGCTTCTTCCCACTGGCAATGAAGGGAGCCTAGGGTTAGATTTCTGCAGCTTGGCAACAGAAGAATAATTTCTGTGATGCCGGGAAGATCTTTTAAGGTAAAACCCAGACAACTGGAGAGCTTTAGATTAAATACAGATTTCTGTTCTTCCATATGGTATTTGTTTGCAGAACTCTCACACTGTGTTGGTAGACACTGATATAACTGGGCTATGGCTTTGTTGGGCATGTCATGCATCCTGCAGAGGCTTTTATCTCTACTGCATGTCAAGGGTACTTTGGGCTTAGTAAGAATTACTGCAAGTGGTGAAGTTTTTATTTCTAGACCCCTATAGTCTTTGAAGAAATTCTAGAGGTGAGAACTGAATGTGTTTATTTTTGCTGTTCATCTTTTGGCCAGAGTTAGTCCTTTACCAGGAACTTACTATGAGCTCCAGAAACCAAGCCTGATGTCTGGCTAGTGATGCATCTTCAGAAAACCCAGCGATTACAATTAATAACTCTGCTTATGATGTTTCAATCTAAGTAAAATTGAGTTTCATTTTTGTAACTGTGTGAGTAATTGTCTATTAAAAAAGAAAGGTAAGAATACTGATCAAGAGCTGAATGAAATTTTGATTCTATTAAGAAAGACATTTCTAAACATAAAAATAAAGCCACACTCAAATGTGATTTTGGTGTTTAAGAACGGTGGAACAAACATGGAAGATCATAGATCAAAAGGTTGGAAGAAGTTGAATGTATTGTTGTGAAATAGTCAGTGGTACAAGGTGTGGTCTTGCTTCCACCCAAACCAAGGTTTGTGCATGAAGTTCTCACGTTGCAAGTCCTTTGTCTAGGTTTTAACTGAATTCTTAGTTGTGGTTCACAGTGCTTACATGCATATTTACTGCAAAATGACCTTATGCTTAATCTCCAGATGCATTAACTGTAAAACATGTTTAATAATTAATACAGTCAGTCAGCAGGGATGATCATTATTATAGTGAGGAAATGCAATACCTCTGCATCAGTGTTTCAGCACTGATGCAAAATTCAGATCTTTTTCTTTGGTGAATGTATTGAGAAAAAAAAATAACACAAAATCATACTGACCATTTGCAGGGAAACTCCTGTGAGGATTCAACATCCTTTATTTGCCAGTGTTTACTTGAGGTTGGTGGCCTGTTTGCTTGGAGTGTTCTGCTTTCGTAACTTTTTGAAATTAAAAACACAGAGGACTATTTTTAATAAGTGCACATACACCTCTTCTTGAGCTTCAGCATTAATTTGAGGTTTTGAGTTTCTTTATAATCCTTTGTAAATATTCCATACTATAATTGTAGGCCTATTCAAACAAAACTAGTAAGAAAAACTCACTTATATATTCAGAATAACAATATAAATGCTTGACCAGCAAAAAGTCAAATGGCTAACAAAAATCCCTGTTCAGGGCACTAGGAATTAAGTACTTGCAGCTGACATTATTGGCCAAAGTTTTAGTTACTTTGTTAATCTCTAAGGCCAGCTTAAATGATAATTTGAATTAAAAATTTGAATATAATTTCCATTTATTTCTACAAAAGTAGAATTCAATCCAAAGAAGTCTACACAGCCCTACATCTTCATATTTGTTGCAAGTAGTATCCACCATAATTTGAAAATTGGTCTGATGGTTTTCCTGGAGGGCTTGGGTTTGAAGGTTATGCTTAGCCGTACACCTAGATCTTCAGCTAATGATCTTTTATAGGAAGAGAAATTAATAATTTTTTCTTAAAACATTTTATTTACCTTTTCTTTTTGCTGAGACTCTTCTTATCCCTCTTTCTGTCCTCATTTTCCCCCCCTTCAAAATGCCATTTAATTTCTTACTAACAAGCTTCTAAATAAAAGGCTGCATAGTCACATTTCTTACAGTGATATTTCTGGTGGTGGAAAATGACTGTCTGTGTTTGCCAGTAATAGAAATAAACTAATCCTGTTACTTTATTTTCACAGTAAATGTCAATGAATAAACACTACCACTTAACCATAGTTTATAAAACTGAAAAACAAGTGGCTTTATAAGTATAGTGATACAGCAACAAACACTTGTTATCAAAGTGTCAGCTTTCTCTTTTTATTAAAACATTCCTTGATTTAAATCACTTTGCAGGTATTTAAAATTTTATTTTTAAAGTAAAAGCAGAATAGTAATTGTTGCATATTTAATTTTCTGCACTATTCCAGGAGGAGGTATCTTACCAGATTTGGTGACATAAGGGTCAAAAGATAAACTGTAACCAGTACCTCTGTTTATTTTTTTGACAATGTTAAATTAGCAGCCCCTCAGACCTCTTGCAGAGAAGTACAACCTGAGTAATTGAACATGTCACTGGGGAGTATGCTTGGTTAAGCTGATTCCTATTATGTTGACTTGTCAGGGACCAATAATTAAGGCTGAAGAGAGATGCTCATTAGTGTCTACAAAATGATTCAAAGAGCAGAAAGGAAGAGTCCTTCAGGCACACCTGCTAAAAACTGACACTGCGTAGTGGGGTGAAGTCAACCAACCAGCTTGTTTATCTGATGGCTTACTGGTACAGCTCTAACAAAAAGTAAATTAATTAAGCGGTGGAATTACATCTCTCTGAATAAAGCTACAAAATCGTATTTGACATGTACCTTTTAAGGTGTTTACCTTATACTATAATGTCTCTGCAGAAATGTGATTTTAATGTTATTGTCTAAGTTATGCAGCAGGATGTATTCAAATGGCTTTCTCATCCCTGAGTAATCATTTCAGTCATTTTAGCTGGAAGCATCATAATATTAATAATCTCAAGGGTCTGCTTGAATAACCTCTAGGAGTCTTGGTGCTTTAGATGATAACTGCCTCTGTTATCGTGCATTTTTAATCTTGCTCTTTAAAAAATAAGATGGTAATTTGCTCTTTTTTTATTTCCCACCACCTAAGCTATTGACTGTAATGCATGAATTTCTGTGAAAAACCAAACAGGAAAATGCTCTAAATGAGGCTTTTTTGAAATGATAGTGCTTATCAGAGCAGGGAAACAATACTTGCATAGCAATGCTGTTATTACCTAAAATTAATAATCTTAGATTTGTGTGGAATTGTGACCTTTCAGGGGCTTGATCTGAGATGGTATTGTACACTTTCTTCTTCCACAGTATGCACAATATGAGAAACTCAGTTTTTCACCGATACTCAAGATAAATAAAATAAACCACACAATTTAGAAAAAAAGTTGAAAAAAACACCTTAGCTATGTTGAACCCTGTGAAACTGGTTATGAAAGCTTAATGTATAACGGAAAACTGAGGATGTGGCAAGTTTCTTGATGAATAATTTCTTTCTGTTCTTTCAGGTTATCTGTAAGTGATTTTTATCATACATATTAATATATGCTATTTTGATAAATTCAGCTGTTCAACTAGAAACCCATATGCTGAGTGATCCCCTCTACTCGTGTCCCATATTTTCCCACTGAATCAAGGCAACATCAAGAATTGTCCTCTTCCTTGTAGCCATCTCCAGATTCTTCATGCTGTGACATTTCAGTGGCAATGATTAACACAGAATGGAGTCTTACTAAGTCAGGCAATATCCTTGCAAGGACCTTCAGTCATTAAAACTGTTAATCTTGACTCTCAAATCACAGCCTCAGAAAACCTCTAGTAACAGCACCCTTCCTCATGGAAAGCTGTTAGAAATCACAGGCCTGAGGCTAACAGAAAAGTATTGGAAAGGAGGTATTTTTATCAAAAAGCTACTTCTCTTATGTGTCCTGGAGAGCTATTCGAGTTAGGACTTTGCTCCTGTTGCAAAGTTGATCTCTTCTGTGATCCCTTTGATGTGAAGCTGTGTGGACAGTATAGTTTTCTTGCCTTTGGGAGCCATTTTCCTATAGTGGATCATTTCTACTTTTTTTTTTTTTTTTTAAGAAAACATGATATACTTTAGTTTGGATAGCCAAACCTGTGACACTGAAGAACTCCCAAGGAACTGACTGATGCAAAATTCAGATCTGGCTGAAAAGCTGATTACATTGGAGTTTTTTAGGATCTTCTGCCAGCATATATAATAAAGATTTGACTACTTTTTAGCCATAAATTTCTTAAAATTAGCCTAGAGATACTCTCCAAAAACACCCGTTAAATAAAAAGTAAACCATGTAGGAATCCTGGCCATCGTCGTTTGTTAACTTCAGATCTGTAGGAAGGACCAAAACTTATGTTCTTCCTTTTTGTATCTTCCTTGTCATCTCTTTCTGAGTCATAAATTGGAGTACCATCAAATCAATTTTTAATAATCTTATTAATCAGTATAATCTGTATTAATATAGCACTTTTGTAGTTTAGTGCCACTTGTCAGTAATTTGACTGAGTGAATTTTGCATTTGCAACAAAAAAGTTGCCGTCTCTAATAAAAATGGAGATGAACAATCAAATAAGGTTTCAAAGGTAACTTAGATAGGATCAGACTTCTAAATACAAATATCATCTTCTGCACTTCTTTCTGACTCACATCCCCAGACTGGCGACAGGCTTGGACTTGGACAACATTTTCTTTCAGATTGACCATTTTGTTGTTAATAAGGATAAACTGTCCTGGAAGACAAGTCAGTATCTCTGGGTTCCTCATTTGGCAGCTCAGTGAAATGGGCTGCTGTCATTGTCAACACAGTAAAAATCTATTTATTTGTTTCCAAAGACTTCATGGTAGCTCACTTGTAGAACTGTATTTTATATTCAGCATGTGAACCAGAGTGTCCATCTGAGAGTACAGACATTCCTTAAATAGTGTTTTTCAGGTTGGTTCACTGAAGCATGTCCTTATGCAAAAGTTTGATAGTAATTCCTAGGCATGAATATTGGAAAATTCTGGTGATTAAATTTGCCATGGGTAGGTACGTGGCTAGCAGTGTCCTGTTGTAAAGTGGAGTACCTATGAAATCAGGGAAATGTGCCTGAGGAGAACATAACAGGTATCGCAGGTATCTGAGAAAGGATGCCTAGGGAGTACTTGTGTGTGTGACATTGCTCTTGCAAAGCAAAGGAGGACAGTGGTAGGTATCTGAATGAATTTTAAACAGTGTAAATTAAGGGAAAGGATTTAACTAAAGATTAAAAAAAAAACAGATATCATGGAGGAAGAGATGAAAATTTTACCTCAATATAGATGGCAAGATGCAAAGTCCTCCCAGCTTACTGAGTGGCAGGTACATGAGGGTCAGTGCCAGCAATGATGTGCTGGGAGATGGGGGCTGATGTAGCACCACAGATCAATTGAATCAAGTGAATTTGAATTAGCTGATGGACTACACGAGTTACATTGAATTGAAGGTCTAAAAGAGGAAAACCTAAAAGAGAAACACATATATTATGGGATGCCATTAGAGTAGATGATGGTAAGTAAGTAGGCAGATCTTTCAGGACAGGATGGGATGAAATGAATGAGTATGAGGTTCAGCTGAATGAATTTTTCATTCATTACTCTGTTCTATCCCATTGCATTTCTAGTGCACAAGGCAATCACAATGGAAGGGATTAAGGTCACTGACCTTAATTTAGGTAAAGTATGAAAAAAAAGTCTTCAACATGTGTTCCTAGGGCAAAGTTTAATGGCCAGAAAAATTTTCTTGTTAATGGGTTCTTGATGGCTGTGGGGTTGATCATAATTTATGAACTACCACTTTTTAAATATTTGCCTTTTCTGTCTGCAGAGGAGTGACATTAGTTTTTGCAGTTGCTTTGTTTATCAGCAGTGTCTCAGTGGCTTTGCCCTGGAGTCCATAACAAGCTTGGATAGAGATAGTATCCTTGTTCTTTTCTCTGGAGTAATTGCTCAGTCCATTTAAAGATAATAGGCCATGACCAGGACGACCAATAAAAAAGGAAAATGGCATCTATCTTGCTGGCTTCCTCTCTGATAGCATTTAGGACCATGCCCTCTGCTTGATGCATGGTCTCAACTCCATGAACTGCCTACCCAGAGTATAACTTTCAGTGACACCTTTGTAACACAAAGATCCATTGTCTGTCTGTGCTCTGTGGTCTCAGCCTTTCTTTAAAAACTGTTCCCACTTGTCTTACTTAACAGTGTAAAAATAATCCAGCTTTCTGTGCAGTTCTTTTAGAGGTCAATATAATTCTAATGGAAATAAATTAAAATGCAGTTAGTCTTCTTTACAATATAGCTTCGTATGTTTGCTCACAAATACTTAAAATTGAAATCTAGTCCTGGCCCCCCTGCTCCGTTGCATCATATTTTGTTAGCTAGAGAACTACTAATATTTCTATTAAAAAATAAAAACAAAGGGACAAGAAGGAAATAGCCACAGAATTATTCAGTGAGACAAATGTCCTACAGAGAGGAACAGAAATTTTTAGTGTTATCTGCTTATCTTAACAACAAGGAAACTAAAAGCTGAATTGATTAATGTGTTTTCACAGGAAGAAAATACTGAGTGCTAATAGCTTCCACTTTCCTCTGCTTGTTCTGAAAGTAAAGAAAAAAAGCAGTAGTGTTGAAAGTCAAAATTAAATGCATTCAAATGAGAAGTAAGGGATATGTTTCAGCAGTGATGACTGATACCCATTGAAAAAGGTACTATTGGAATGGGAAGGTGGGTGTCTATTTTTTGATATTTGAGATGAAGACTGAATGCCTTTCTGCAACAATTCTGACAAATACAAGGTATTGGACTCTCTATGGAGATCATTAGGTGCAATGTAATCCCTCAATTTATACAGGAATCTAGCCCAAATGAGCTGATATTTTCAGAGCTTTAACTTTACAGAGTTAAACCCACTCTGTGCTGTGGCCCAGTAGGGTGGGTGTCAGAATCACAGCAAATTAGATTTGTGCTCACCTGCAAGAAAGCTGAATCTGGCCCTTGGAGTTCAGATTACTACACATACAGGACACAATATTACTATTGTTTGTAGGAAATAAATCTCAGAAGTCCATATGTGTACAAACAAAAGACTCTAATTGAAACCATCATTGAATGTCCAAGATTACAAACAAAAGATGTAGTGTCTTGGATTAGCATAAAATGAATTATAAGGTAAGAGCAATAATTAACATAGTCTATCACTGGTAATGAAGGACCTGTTGTTTTGTGTTTTAAAACAGTGACTGTAGATCAGGAACAGCAAAACTAGATCTTAATGGAAAAGGAATCTGACTTTGAGTATGGATAACACTTTTTTAGAAATCTTATTTTAAAAAATAAATCCTGATAGTGATGAGAGTGTACTAGGTGTTGTACAGTCCTAAAAGAAAGCTGCATCCTGCCTATTTAGTGTCTGATTTACTTCACTTTTATTGCCCATTGTTGGTATTATTATCAAACATTTCCTTAGTAGGCCCCAGCACTTATATGAAGCTGTGCCAAGGTTATTCTGTATGTAATCCAGAAAACCTTTTTCTGCTGCAGGGAAATCATTGAGTTAAGGGAATGATTACTGTATTGTGTTCTGCTGTTGTTAGTTTTTCTTCAACAGATTTGAATTACCGTGTCTTAGCTTTATTATTATTGTTGTCTGTTGTGCCTCGTAATCAGAGGAACACAGCAAACAGTTCATTCAGCCTTCGGGAAAATTTCAAAACCAGCATGTAAATAGATATAGTTAGATAAGAAAGGAAACAGAAGAAAAGTTTACTGAGGAAGGATAGAGGAAATGGGGGTATCAAGAATAAGGCAAATAGGTGAAAAAAGATTGTGGAATCAGAAAGGAAAGTAAAATGTTAAAAGGCATTAGCAGGAGGGAACTGAATTGTTATGACACATTGAGATTAAATCATAGAATCATAGAATATGTTGAGTTGGAAGGGACCTTCAAAGACCATCTAGTCCAACCCTCCAGCAGAGACCAGGCACAGACATCCTGTGCTAAATCAGGTTGCTCAGAGCAGCCAAACTGTGATATGCTGGGAGAGGAAAATAGAAAGAATGGTACAGCAAAGTGAGCAGTAGAATACATTAAACTATACAAGCTTATATTTAATGAAAAGATAATTAAAAAAAAAAAAGTTTTAAGTACAAGGCACATTTATGGTGCAAATTGCAATAGATTTTTTTTTGAGATGTATTTGGAACAGATGCCAATGTGCAGTTTCTTCTCTTTTTCTGTGGATTTGGGTTTTTTTCATCTGTCTGCTTGATTTTTGCACTGGATGATCAAATTAGTCTTTCTGTCAATAACTTCAATTTTCACTGGGTGTGGCTACCTTTTCATTATGCCATCATTTGGGAAACAGCTCATAAAAACAGATTTTCCTCAAGTTGAGGCTACAAATAGCATAGTTATCCTCATCTCTGAGTGAACATGTGAGGTCCTAGCAACTTGTATGAGAACCTGAATTTGGGTAAATTGCTGAAGGAACTGAGTATACAACTGAAAAAAAGGTAACTATTTTTATTTCTTATTGATATATCAGTTATGACAGAAAACAACATAAAAGGAAAATTCACTACTGTTTCACTGAGTATAGTGACAATAGATGACAGAGTAGCTCCACTGAAGTCAATGAAGTTATATCTGCAAAGTATCAAAAATTCCATCTGTAGATGTGTCAGGGAAATGGGCCACACATCTACATCTGGTTTATGAGACATTTGTAACAAAGAGCAGAAAAATTTCAACTTGTGATTTAGAGAAGGTGTTGTTAAAATCCAATAAAAGTTGGAATAGGTACCTGAGAAAAAAAGACATGAGGAAAAAAAAAGCATGTGTTTCCCACAGTGACAGCATTAAATCAGGTTGCTTGAAAAAAATCAGAACTGTCTCTAGTTACAGGAACAGCACAAATCTCACCTTATTTGTGACTCAGATCTGTGAAAGTAGTGATTTTCAGATCAGGCAGCAAAGCTACTGCCATGTACAAATCTGAATGCCACATCCCTCATGATTGTCTCCCTGCTTCAAGGAAACCTTTGAGTGAAAGCATTGCGCAAAAAAAAAATTTGTCCCACTAAATAAGCTGGCCTGCTTATTTCACTGGAGGACAATGAACTCTGTATCCCTGAAGTTAATAACTCTGCTCTTCATCTGTTACATTACTGTATTTGAAAACTTGCACATTTCCAGGTGTTATGCAATGAAGTTATTACAAGCCTAATTTTAGGATTAAGAACACCTTCTCTCAATCTCGAGTATCACCCCAGAGAGTTGTAATTTTCATTTTCTTTCACTCATTCTGCCTTTAACATTTTAACATAATATGAAAGTTTTCTTCTATATGAAACTCCTGCATTGCAAAGCATAAAATAATTACAGTTAGCGGTTGGCAAATGCCATGGACATCGGCTCAGTTTGCAGAAGTACCCCAAAGTTGAGTCATTTAGCTGAGCTACCCCAGCCTTTTTTGAACCTGCAGGATGTGCCAGAAATAACCACAGGAACAAGCTTTCCTACAGGGTATCAGAGCTGCTCCTTATGACCACAAGCTAGAACCAGAAATAAGAGAAGCAAGAAATTAGAGAGGTAATAGGAATAACTCTTTAAAATAACTGCTTCTTTTTGAGCCTCAACTGAAAATTCATTTTAGGTTTAGTTCCAGTTTTGGTTGAAATCTAAGTCGAGTTTTGTTTATCCAAAAGACTTTGACTATCATAGAGTATAACTGAATTAAATTCCAGGTCAAGTTGCTTGGTGTCAGTTACTCTGCATATGTTTTTGATGGATTTTACTTAGTAAAGTACTGTATGTCCTTTTTCTAGCATTAACTAATTCTCACAACATCCCTGCAAGGCTGATAAGTAATATCCTCATTTTACAGTCAGAGATATAAAGGTTATGTGACCTGCCAAAGTATACAGAATATAATCAGTATCAGAACTGGCAGTAATACTTCAGAGTTCCTAGTTACTAATCCTACTCTGGAAAATATATAGGATATTTATTGTGCACATAATCTACACTTTGATTCAATAAAACTTTTTTTCCTGTGTGTAAATCTCCTGTTTCTATTCAAGGGCTGCATATGATGGACTCAGAAGCTTTGCCTGCTGTAAGCTGTATGTAAATATAAATCTAAATCAATGATCAAATGCAGGTTAAAAAAACAAAAGTTTCTTTTGAAAAAAATACCAAAGTCATGGGTATTTTACTCCACTGCTTTGGAGTAAAATGACAGATGGTTTACAGAGGCTGATGAATACTACACATTTTTCTTCATACTTCCAGCTGATCCTCCTGATTTTCACTACCTCACTATGCCCCTTTGTAAGTAGCTTCCCTAAAGATACTGAAAATTAACACCTTTCTCTAAGTAGTATGTACAACTTTTTCTATATAGCTTTTTTCTCCCTTCCTTGAAATAGAAACAAAGTAATTTTCTCTGCCTTTTGGCAGTAAAGTTAATTTTCAGATTGCTTTCCATTTTCTTTCTTTGAAAAGCAGAAGAAAACCTTGATCTATGATCTTTGGATATGCTTGACAGTCTGACTTTGGTTATCATCCACAAATTGTTTAACAAACCCCAGCAGATTCCCAAGCAGGTAGTGTGAATTTTGCAGTTTACCGTTATGGAAAGTTTCTCTTTATAAAATAGAAACTGCTGCTGTTTTTCTCACAAGTTACTGTGAGTGAGCCTAATTGCATGTTGTATTGACTATTTAACTTGTGGAATTGTCCACCTACTCTCACAAAGTTTTCCACGACACTGAAGCTACCTGAAGACACTCCCTTCCCATCCACTTACTTCACACCCCTGCCTGTCCTCCTCCCCTGTGGCAGTCCAGTGGTTTTTGAGGCTTTGTTGTGAATTGAGTCTTTGAAATGGTCTGTGCAAAAAATAAACTGTTCCCTAATCTGCCTCTTTCTTTCAGCCAGATAACAGCCATAGCAGTCTTCTGATTATTTTGGATACAGAGTGTTTTAGTGATCCAGGTATAGTATAGCCTTGACCCAGTTGATGATAACTAAGGCATAGCAGAATATAGAGTATAGAAGAAATAGGACAGTGTTAGCTTTATATGGCAAGCAAAGAAGAAGATAATTTAGAGCTTTATTCATTTAAACTGTGTCTGGAGCCTCAGGAAATACTTCATGGTGATACTAGTTCAATCTGAATTTTATGCAGTACACCAGAGATTGACTTTTCCAACTTTAAATCCTTTTAGCTCTGATTTCAGCCCAACTCAGGACATAAAGGCATTCCAGTAAGAGACTCCTACAAAGATACACCCTGAGCTGATGAAGCAGTATATGGTTAACTGTAACCAAGTGGCCAGAACCACTGACTTACTGTGATTAAAGCCTGATATGAATGTAGGTAATACTTAAATGATGCTTTACTGTGTGGAATTTTGCCTTTTTTATCAGAAACTCAGGGTAACTTTTGTTTTATGAAGCGATATTTAAAATAGTAAGAATATTTGCTGCCATTTGTGGCAAGTCTAATTTTAGGCCTTGACCACTTAACTACCATTGTAATGGCTTTCCTTTTAATAGAACATAGAAACAGCATGGGCTTTACTTTCTTCATCATCAAAACACTGCACCCTCCAACTGAAACAGTGTCTAGTCTGTAACATGCCAAATGCATCCCCCTGATAGTCCATCTGCTGAATTTCACATCCAGGAGGAATTTCATTAATTGTAGATAAACAATATTTTATGAAAAGAAACCTTTTTTATTTTTTCTCTAATGCTGGCTCAATCACTAGGCCTTTGAAGTAAATGAAAAAAAAATTGCTAGTGCTGTTAATAGACCCTTTGTAAAGACCTCAACAAATGTGCTCCTTTCGTTGGTAATACCTTGGGGCTTTTACATGGTGAGAAAAAAAATTTAAATAAGAATACACCATTTAACTACCTAATGTAAAGTCAAAATATGGTAAATTAGGGAATACTGTTCAGTTAAAGAAGCAAGTCCCATTTTGGTTAGATATCAAGAGTTGCGTTTTATTTAATAATAGGTGCCTCTTTTAAAAATCAGAAATAATGATAGTGATTCATTAACAGTAGCAAATAAAACATGCATTTAAAATTAACCTGACAGGGCATTTTTGTGTCATACTGACTGATGTGTACAGTCCATTCTTTTAAAAATTCAAGGAGGCTTATTTGAATTGTAAATTGGCAACACATTCATGCTGAAGTCTTATTGTGTGATAGTGTGACAAATTACAAATGGAATATTGGCTGGGCTTCCATTTCTTGCATTTCTTTTCTAGTTTCTACTGCTATTATCATTAATCTGTTTTACAGAAGCTCTATAGTGGATGGTTCTGGACATGGAAAGTACATTAAGTTTCATTATTGGCTATAGCAGGACTCTGTGTGGCTTCAGTGACCTGTGACTTCTCTTATTGGTTGTAATTCAGTACAGTTGCTACTTAGTTTTGTGTCCTGCTGTGTGTGGACTTAGGAGTTTCTGGCATACTTTATGCCTGACATTTCATAAGTATTGGGTTACAGAGCTTTTGCTAAATTATGTTAATATCTTAAGAAATGGTGCTGGAATGCAATCCTTTAAAGAAAGATAAAATGTGTAAAAGTCAAACTTAAATATGGGGTTATCAGAAGTGGAGTGAATTCTCCTTTTTAAGTCCTGAGTGGACTCGCAAGAATGTGGGAGATGATTAAAGGCAGTGATGTCATGTGCTATGAGGCATTGTTTTACTCTTGTGTAGTTTAAGATTTAATGTTTATCCAATGGGAAAGAAATGGTGAGTGACTCTCACATATCTTTGTTTTCCTGCAAAGCCAGGCAGAGCAGTGGGGATGCTCTTTCCCTGAGCTGCTTGGGCTGGTGCAAAGGTCCGACAAACAGGGACTCCTGCTCGGGTTGCAGTTTAAGGAGGGACTTGGAGGGTACATGGTAATGTAGTAAGTAAGAGAGAAAGAAAGAGAGAAGAAGATAACTTGAAATAGATATTAAAAGAGTGCAAATTGATTACTGACAGCAGCTCCTCTAATGTCCCACCTTTTTTATTGGCTCATATTACTTGTCCTCTCTCTTAATGATAATCTCCTACAATCAGACATTTCATACTAGAGCTTAAATTGACAAATTTATGCCAACTCACTGCAGTTTTTCAATATGCTCTGTGAAGGAAATAAGCTTCTGACTATTTCTGGCTGAAATTTCTGTTGTATGTGCTTGCAATGGTATCTCTGATTTCTTTTACACTTCTCTTGCACTGTGCAAGTTTTTTAGCCCCAATATGCTGTACATTTGTTGTGTATTCTCTCAGGCTTCTGGTTTGGGATTTGTGGACTTTTACACATAGGCAAAGATGTTTTTTGGGGTGTTTTTGCATAAGGTTCCCTTCTGGCAGTTGGAGATATGGCAGCTGATGGAGCAAAAGACATTCCCCATTCAATTGAAAGCACTTAACCAACATCGTTGGTCTAGGCTCCTCTCATGGTCAGTGAAAGAAGGCTGATGGGTGTCACTCCCAGAAAGGGTATCTGAATCAACCTCTGAAATTGCCTCTCTATCCCTAGTGACCAAAGCATTGGAAAGTTTTTCTCGATTAAATCCTTGGAATGAGGTGGAGTAAATGCAGATCAAAATACAAACATAAAGTATATTCCTGCTTAGTGCCCACCAAGCACTGTGGTCAGTAAGACTGATGGTGAAAACAGAAGATCTGAAAGGGTGATAAATTTTATGCTTTGTTCTTACATTCAAACAGTTGTGTGATTCTAAATCATTTAACTAACTTGTGCATGTGTTTATCCAGCTAGAAACTGAATGTTTTTCTTGCTGTTCACCCAGACTTTTCACTCTGGTATGAATAGCATCAGATAAATACAAAATGTTTTTTAATATTCTCACAAATGAAAATTGCCACAGCATTGCTGATTTAGGCAAGTGGATGACCTGGCCTTGCACATCCCAATAAAGGCTAATTTGCAGAAATTAAGTGTTTAGTAGTTACTTCCCTTTGTCTAAGCTGCATTTTTGCTTATCGCTCTTCCAAGATTTCTATGTTGTTTTTTCCCTACCATGCTTGTTGGGCAAATACAGGGAAGTACCTAATAGATTAAACTGAAGTCTAGTAACATGGTTCAGTGGGCTAATACTTTAATCTGTGAGACACTAAGATCAAGTAGACTCAATTTCAAGTCCTGCCACTATTAATTTATCCATTAGTAACACTGCAGGTACTGAGAGCCTGGATTCTGCAGGTGTTTGCTGCTGGAGAAATGAGCAGCGCCTTCACCCTCACCTAACACAGTCTTTAATGTGAAAAGACACCTACCTGATTTAAGGCATGCCCCTTAAAAGAATCCTGCCCCAGTAGATCATGAGTTTGATCTTTTCTAGGGTTTCAGATGTGATTCTGCAGTCAATGTAAGAACGACCAGCTGGTCCTGTCAATATGATGATCTGATGTATAATTCTAATATTACAATGCGATGCACTTGGATTTATGGCGTTCACTAAATGTTTGCTTTCAGAAAGTCTGTTGGGTCACCTTTCAAATAGATTTCGGTCAGAGTTGTCTCAGAATTAATTAACTGCTGTTTCACAACATGCTAGATGTGCAGAAAGCAAACTCCTCAAAGATTACAGATTGACATAAGGGAGCTTGAAACAGCAACACAAACCTAAATAATACTACTATGACTGTAGGCTGCTGCTTCTATAAATTTTTTAGAATTTGTGATTGCTAGGCCCTATTTTTTCCTTCTTTTTTGTTTGATTAGTGACAAAAATATGTGAATATATAAGCACAGATGCTTCCATACATGTATTTAATCATATAGAATCATAGAATAGTTTGGGTTGGAAGGGACCTCAAAGATCATCGAGTTCCAACCCCCCTACCACAGGCAGGGACACCTCCCACTAGATCAGGCTGCCCAGTGCCTTGTCCAGCCTGGTCTTGAACACCTCCAGAGAGGGGGCATCCACAACCTCTCTGGGCAACATGTTTCGGTGTTTCACCACCCTCACTGTAAAGAATTTCTTTATTATGTCGAGTCTAAACCTACCCCCTCCAATTTCCATCTGTTGTTTCTAGTCCTCTTTTGATTGAATCTGTTGCTTTTCTATGTATCATGTCTCTTAATGTGTCTTTTGCCAGTATCTAGTGTGCACACAGTGAGAGAATTACAATAAGGTTGCATAAAGGAAAACATTAGCTTTTGGTGTATTTTTTTTTTCCTCAGTCCCTTCCAAGGCCTCCCAAAAAAAAATTATTTGGGTATTCACAATTCTCATTCATGAGCAGATGCAGTAGTACTTATTTGTTTAATAATATATAGTATTATTTCTTTTGGGGGAAAGATATATTTGAAATACTTTGAAAAGAAATAAACAACAATCCTTGCAATAAAATGCTGCTATTTTAAGCAGAATTGGTTACAACCATCGGCAGTCTGTCCTTCTTCTCAGTCTTTAGGAGACTGTTGCACATGGTGAAAAGTTTAACTTGTCAAGTATAAATTTAGATGTAGAGTCTGGAGTATCAAACTCTATGAGTGATAATTATCAGCACCTGGAAATAATTTGTACCAGAGAGTTAAGAAATGAGTTTTCCCTTTCTACAGATAGGGAGCTTTTAACCTCCCAATCACTGGAATGCTCCCCGGAGCTTATAGTGACATGGCTTGTGGTTCATTCCCGCTAGTAAACATAGCACCAAGCAATTAGATTGTCATTAGAAGATGAACATTAGCTTTGTAAAATAGGATTAAGAATAAGCTGAGAACAAATGATCAGTTAATGTATGCGGTTCCTAAGTAACGCCATACATGCAGGCTGTGGTGCAGAGCCCATTGAAGGTGATGGAATTGCCTTCCACCAGCTTTCAATAGCCGCTGGCTCAGGCTCAGATTCTGTTTTTTATTTAATTTTATAGTGTTCAGAACAACAGAAACTTCATAATTAGATAAAAGTTGCTCCTCCTTCAAAGTGTAAAAAAAGTAGGATGTTGTGCTGGAAGCTCTACAAAGACAAGAATTAATTTATTCTTCTGACCTGTGGGCAGGCTGCCCCTGAAACATGTTCTTCTATGCACAGGGTTTCTTCTTATCGACATGCAGATATCATCTAAGCATTTTTTCCTCTATCTACAAGTCTGCATCATTATTGCCTTGTTAAATATAATTTTTCCCTACTGTTTTAAGATTAGTTTAAACAAGGGAAGGCACTTCCAGGACAGAATCTACATACACATTTTATAGATGAGGCCAACAACATAACAATATACATAGAAAAGAAGTACTATTCAAGAAACACTGTACAAGAAGTACTGTGTTTGGTTTTAGAATTGCAGAAAACAGCATCTGTATTACTGAGAAATGGAGTAAAAATGTAATAAAGATTCACATATACGTAGTTCATGTAAGTTAAATATTTAGTAGCTATTGTAGTATTACATCAATTTTATAAATTTCTATAGAGTGCAAGAACTATTGTGTTAATAGTACTTTTAATTATTCAGTAACACTTTTTAAACTATTTATGAAAGGATTCTAATGTGATCAACAAACAAGGTTTTACAACAAGATAGGCATTTAAGTTGGATATTTTTTCTGTGGAATAGGG
The DNA here is from genome assembly GCA_013400935.1 of Turnix velox. NCBI lineage: Eukaryota > Metazoa > Chordata > Aves > Charadriiformes > Turnicidae > Turnix > Turnix velox. The sequence continues at coordinate 34,995 of VZTY01002100.1, forward strand.
TAGCAAAAGAAACAATGAATTGAAGCAGGAAAATAAAATCTATCTCATGAAGAAGCCTTCTCATTGCTTGGTTGAAGGTAAATGAATTAACCCAGTATATCATACCCTGGGAATGATGAGTTACGTAGAATAACTAAATTATGGGCTTTTAATTGTTACTTTCTTTAGTCTATTATATGAACATTTCATATAATTATGCTTATTAGATAGTATAGATTTAGCTTAATCTAGGAAGTATATAATAGAAATATAATTATAGTCAAGAAAAATGGATATTAAAATTATGTAATCTTATTGTAGTAAATGTTTCTGCAATTAAACTCTACTGAAATTATTTGAGTTTAGAATTTCATCAGTTTTAATGGGTTTGAGTTATTAAACATCTGCTGGATTAGGACCATCATGCATAATTTTAGAATCACAGCCATAAACATCAGAGGAACGACTCATTTGAATACACTTTTTCTTATTCAAAAGTACTTAGATGAACAAGCATTAGAGAAAGCTTGTAAATTTGTGTACCTCAGTTTCAGAAGCACTATGATCATGTAGTAGTTGATATGCACTGGATTTTACAGCTCTCATTAAACAGTTACTGGAAGTAATTGGAAAAAGGTGACATGTAGAAATTACTTTTCTTCACTAGATTTTTTTATTTTTCATGTGATTTGGTCTGAATTAGTTTGGGCTTGGACAGTTTCTGAAATATTTCTGTTGTTGATTTGCCAAACACATCTCCCTCTTTCTTTCTTTCTGGGGAAAAAAAAAAGGAGGGTGGGAAGGCATGAATGAGAGACTGAATTTGGGAGTGATCTTTCTCTTGTTACATGATGTGAAGCATGTGTGGGAAATGTTTTCATCTTCAGAAGTCATCTGCCCCATGCAGAGAATGCTTAAAATGAAAATAACTTTGCAAATTAAAATAGAATGTGTATTTTTTTTATTTACAGACACACAGAGACATAGTCACTTATACACACAGAGTAGTGTTTACTAGGGAATGCATTTTATTTGATCTTCTATTCTTGATAAATTTCACATTTATAAGAAATAATTTTATTAGCTTTAATGCTGAATTATTTTATTTAATCAAAAACCTTTATGTTTTTAATTCACTGTATAAATTCATACTTATTCACTATATGTGGATTGTTTCATAAAAACCTCACCTCCTGCATCTCCATTGCCATATTAAAATGTAACAAGGAACCAACTGGGTTACTCTCCATGGAACCATAAATGCTGTCCTTTTCAGTGTTAATAATTCCATTTTTAATTTTTCTTTTCTCTCATTTTAACTAATAATTTTAACATGCAGTAGAATACTAGCTTCTGAAGCTATTATTTGTAATACTCTGGAACTGTATAGTTTTAGCTAAAGCTTTTAGCATCTTGTGAATGGGACTGGCAGTTTGGATGCCCTGTGTCCCACATCTCCAGTCTGGGCTTTCTGGCTGGACTAGATATTTCCTTCCAGAATCACTGAGATGTATCATGGGACCAGTAGTCCTGCTATTTTTGGAAGCAACTTAATGCCTGATGTAATCCACTGACAAATGGCTGCCTTGGCTATTTTCAGCTGTCCCTTTTTCTTTAATTAATCTTGCTGCAATGTCACACCTCAACTTCTTCAATTGTTCTCTGGCTTTGGAGGCTGGGTTAAAGCTTGTTTGTGTGACAGTCTGGCTGCTGACATCCAGTGTCTGACATTTCCACTACTCTGAATCCACAAACTTCCTATCTCTGTCTGTCTGGGCTTCTCGATGAATTTGGAGGGACAGGGGAAGAGAAGTTAAAAAATGCACTATGTTGATAAAAACTGAGTGAAACAAAATGTTCCTGGATTTACTTAAAAATAAGAAATGTAGAGAATTATCTCTGGTTCATAGTTACTGTAGTTATGCTTTTTCAGGCAAAACTGTAGATTTTTTCTCAAAGCAAAGCTTAGTATGCAAAAAGTAAATACAGTGGTATATGGTTATTATCTTGTAGCCCTATCAAATCTGGCTGAAGGTTCAAGTTTTCTGTACGGAGTAAGGAGATAACTTCAAAAGCTCAAATAGTTTGTAGTTTGGAGAAGCAGTCAACTGAGAGAACTTGAAGATCAAAGCCAGAATATCTGATTTTAATGATGCAGAACATATGCTTCACCAAAAACCTTTTGGATTAAAAAAGTTAATGTAATCAAAGATCACTGAACTCTTTGTTTGGATCTAAGAGCTGTATGTTGATGCATTCGGCACACAATGTCTTACAGTGTGGTGTCACTTCAGTCATGTGTAAGAGAGTTAAAGCAGAGTTAAGAGACGAGTGAACCTGGTGGTAGGAAACTTTTGTTTTGAAGATTGAAAATATTTTTGTTGAAGAGCTCTTAAGAATCTTGAATAGATCGGTTTTGATGAAGAGACTGCGGATGCGGATAGACATAAAAAGCAAGATTGTTCTCTGGGAACTTGATTAGCCTTATTCAATAACAGAGAATCCAGGAAGTTCCTCTGGAGGGCTTTTGATTTACAGTGAATGCAAAAAAGGACCAGATAAAGGAACAGACATATCTGCAAGAATGAAAAAATGCCTAAGGGGAGAAAAGTTTCGTTTCATTGCAATTTTATCAAGGGAGATAATGTAGTCCCCATGCCTGGACAGAACAGTGTTGATACAATCAAATTCATGGTGAAAAAAGATATTAACTGCATTATGAGTTTAAAGAGAAAAACATTACTAAACAAGGAAGATAGCTGAGAATTCTCTTTCAGAGTAGCTTCTCAGGGCCCATTCTAAAGTCCTTTGAAATCAGTGGAAGCAATTCCATTGATTACAGTGAGTTTGGATGAGACCCTGGAGAAAAATACAAAATGCATTTGGAAATAAAGACCTATCAACAATAATACATATACCATTTGGTTTATATGTGCATATAACTATATATTGCCTATATAACTGAAGTACTGTATGTGTATCTTCAGCTTTATTTATCTTTTAAACTTTTAAACTTACTCTGGAAGGACCGAATTGGTCACATTTGTGAAGTGCCAGAAGCAACTCTTACCAATGAAAGAGTTTAATTTTTTTTTTTTTTATATCATGACAGACATCTGTTTTTCTGATAGCTCTCATTTCATATTTCTTGTGACATTGCCCTCTTTTTGTCTCTGTTTTTCACTCTTTCTGACATGTTTCCTGGAAAGCCTTAGGAGAAGAAAGGACTGCTCCCTCTTGTTTTCCCCCTCTCCTAAAGCTAATAAAGAAAACTCTTTAGGTCGATTTAGGTTGATGGAGACCAGTCCCTGAATGTGTACATGTCTGGAGCTCCATTTGCCTTGACAAAATAAGAACTATAGAATCCAGCTCTGAACCTCTTTACTCCTGTGAATGGAAGCTGTGCTTGTTATGCTACCACTGATTTCTATTTGTGTGACATTAAGTCTAGTCTGTAGCTACAGAAGCCCACCAAAGCCAACGAGATAGAAAGCTAGTCAATGTAATAAGAAATATTCAGCACATTTTCATTGAAGCATTTTATGGATGCAGCTTGACTTCTGTATAGGAAAAGTTTTCTCCCCTGCAATGTTATTTTCAAGGTTAAGAAGTGGCAAAAATACCATGATCCTCTTTTTACTTCCCCTGGATCGTTCTGCATCTGATCTTTTTAAGCTGTCCTTGCCTTGAAACTAACCTGGTTAAGCTGAAGTGTGGCAAAAGGGTCATCTTTGATCTTTAATAACTGAGCATCCCTGCTTGTGTACCTAGGCTCATGATGAGGTTGAAGTGAGCTTCTAGACACAAGGTGCTTTTCAGAGTCTGTCCCAGTTTGCAGGAATCCCGTTGGCTTTCCTTCTCTGCTTCTGCTCTTCATTGCTGACACTCTCACAACTCAGTGAGCTTAATGGCAACTGAGAGCAGAGCACCCACTTGACTTTGGGTGCCACATTCTTCTACCTGCCCTTCTCCAAGGCTATACCTGGTAAGTGGTTGGAGAAGCAATGTGTTACACTCCATGCAATGCCATTGACTTTGGAAGAGATGCTGTATATTTTTGAGAGCAGAACTCTGCTCTGAGGACATGGTAAATTCTGCTGTAATCCTGGAAGAATTTTTAAGTTTCGTATCTGTGGGATTCTTAACATAACAGGCTAGGTCAGAGCTTTTGATGTTATTTGTGTTAAGAGATTGTTTTGTCTGGTGTTCTGGACCCCTGAAAAAAGTCCAGTTACAAACATTGCATCGATCAATATTCAAGATACTTGCTAGCCATCTGAGTGGCAAGTTTACAGTCATGCTGCCAGGGTTAGTTCACAAGGGGACTAAAGTCATCAGCTTTGCCTCTTAAGGTCTTGCAGAGTCACAGTGGAGTCAGTTCTGGACTTCCAGTGACATTGACCATATCTTTGTAGTCACTTTTAGGTGATGAATAAAAATACTTAGATTGCAGGAGGCCTTATGCTTGGATTGCTATGAGTTTTCTGGCTTCCATCTCCCTTGAGGTTAGAAGTCAGAGTCTCCCTTTCCAAGATGCCCAACAGCTGTTTCTCCAGTTGCTCACTAATTGCGGGCCAGTCATTATATCTAATACATGGTTTGTAATTGAAAACAAATGTCAAGCTTTTTACAGTCAATATTGGATTTAAAGCATAAATTTTCTAAAGCACAAAGGAGAGCTGCTTGCCTGTGGCACTGAAGTGTAACAAATTTGCTAAATCATTAATTTAGCCAGCATCAGTAAAGGTATGATAGCATCTCAGATGTCCGTGTGCAAAACTAACTGTGTCCCCATTAGCAATGTCATTCTTGTTCACTGCAGTCTGAGATGAGCTATAGGTAGGCTCTTCCTCAGTGAAGGCTGTTGTGCTGAAACCACACTGATCTCCAGCCTGCATTTTTAAAGCTGACTCAGATATATCAGCATGGGCTGTACTGATAATGCCCATACTTTGAATTGTAGTATAACTCTAAAATATAATTCTGAGTGTCTTACCTAATTGCTTTGCTCCAGTGGAGACTACTGAGTATTCAGTATCCCCTCATTTAGACACCTGTGGATACTACAAATATAATATAGGTGCACTGCACCTAAAGAAGAGTACCAAGAACTTACTTGAGGAAATGCAGAGGAAATCACAAATGTTAATGAAATTAACCATCGAATTTGTGAGACTCCTGTGCTTAAAAGGATGTTGAGTCATACATCAAGTAAGATAGTGAATCCAAAATATGATGGTCACTGGGAATCATTGCATTGTTTCACTGCTGAAGCAGTATTTTCCCAGTTTGTTAGTTACTCTGTGTAATTTTAAAAATATATAGACATAAGGGGAAATTTACTGCAATTGCCAGCGAAACCACACAAGGAGTTCCATAAGAATGTGAAAGGAGTGCAGTTTCTTATTGCAGTGAAATAGCAAAAGCCCAATTAATCAGTGGTTCTTTGCAGGGTTTAGACCAGAGCTGGCATGCTACCAAACTGCCCTCAGAAGAGGTCTAAAACAGCTCAGGAAATGATTTAATAGGCACCTGGTCACAGATGTGTTCCTGCCAGACATACTGTCTGCAATGGTACATCCCAAAATGGCCCTACAGTGTCTGAAATGCTAGGAATGTACACAAAAGTTCTTCTTTTTAGATTTGGAGAGGTAATAAAAGAAACAACAAAAAGCCCAAACGCAGAAAAAAAAATCTGCTGTGCAATCTCCCTAATCTCTAACTTTACTGTTAGTCATGCTGGCAAGTACCTGTGTTCCTTTCTGACATTTTAGTCAGTATTTCATAATTTCTCTGATATTTTTAATCAAATCAGGCTACATACTGTTTATCTTGATGTCCACTTAATTCTCACGGGGACTACAGATGTTGCAAAATAGCAGGAAGTGTGGCTCTTTCTGCTGGCCAGTGGTGATTGCAAATGTCCAGCTAAAGCTGTCAGAAGTAGTGGTAGGGTTTGGTGCCTGCAATAGAAACTGCTAACAAGTTGTTTGATTTTCTCTGCGCTGTTTGGAGCGCTCACAGTTCTGCTGAACAATGATTTCATTCTCTGCATCATGCTGTTTAATGTAAAGTTTCATGCTAATAAAGTTAGCACCAACTTACTGACTCTGCCCAGATGATGGAAACCTGCCTGGACTGACCAGTTAGGAATGTTACTGGTATTGTTGTTCCTGGACAGGTTTCAATTGGAAGAGGGTGCAATAAAGTAGCCCTGATTTTCTTGCATAATTTCTTTCTGCTGTAATTATATCTGATTGTTCTGATTTTTGCACGTAGGTTTTGGAGCATATGTAAGGTCATTGGCATTCTAGAAGTCCTGGCTAATTAGAATTTTAAAGAAAACATTTAGAAACATGAATTTTGTATAATTATCTAAGTTCAGAGTCTTTCCATTTGGCTCACTATGAAGTTTGTGCTGTGATGGGACTTCAAGTGAGGTCAGTTTTCATTTCTGGTAGGAACTTTTAGAAAATAAACTAGAAAAAACCCTTAAGAAATATGAGAAATATTTTTAGGTATTAGACTGAAAGAACTGTTTCATGTATTTAGTAAATGACTTTACTTAATCCTCAGACATTTAAATAATCCTTAAATTTAGTGGAATTACAGTAATTCTGCCATGATTTTTTTACATCAAAGCAAGAACTAATTTGCAGGTCTGATTGTGATTTCCATATTGTTCACTCAAAACACTGCAGCACATCTCAGGTTTGACACATACTACTTGACTTTGTTATCATCATTTTTTTACTTTTGCTAACTCATCTTCATGACAATATTACATGCATGGCAGTCCTGCTTTATCTCAATTCCACATCAACAGTGCTTTTACAAAAACGACTTCAGCCTGGTGCAGTGAGGAGCTGCTTTGTTCAATGTTTGTCGTTAAAACAGTTGGCATCCAGCATTACAAATTACAGAGATTTAAACGGGACTTTTAAGACTGATGTATGCAATCACAGCTGAATTTTTTGTGACAGTTGTGGAACACTTTAAGATGGAATTTACCTTGTCTGATGACAGTGTTTTGATATTAGTAGCTGAAGTCTCATTTTGTGAATTAAATAAATTCACTTTATGATAAACAGATAAGGCAGGCATTTCTTGAAGGTGATCTCACTTTGGGGTGGGTGATGTGTCTGATTTTCTCCCCTAAGTAGAGAGGAAAGGATAGGTTCCTAGTTCAGGGCAGACAACTGTGGTCTGCAATAAGTGGAGATGTAAAAAGAAGCAAATTAAATACAAATTAAAAACCACATACAATGCATTATCATAGATATTTTGGATTTATCCTGTTTTTAGGCATTCTGCTTCCACTCAGACATTTCCTTGAGGCTCACACTAGCCTATTTGTCTGTCAGCTGTTTTTTAGGCCTCTTGGAGAGGGGTCTCTTGTTCTCCTCCAAATTACAAGAGGCTGAGAAACGAGAAATTGTTGTTTTGCATTTCTATGATTTAGGTTAAGCATGAAATAGAAAGTTTATCTATTACGGCAAGCTATAGGATGTACAGAAGTGACTGTTGCATCATTCAGATGGAAAAAACTAATTTTAGTTTAGCAGTATCTAGCATTTCCTTTAAACCTGCACAGTACTTTACATAAAACCCGTGGTAAGCAGCCTGCGTGGAAAAGCTCACATAACTTTTTTTTATGAAAGGCAGGTTGAGAAGTGTGAGAAAGAGAGGAAAGGGATATTATAATTTCTTTCTCCCTCTGAACCCTTTACAAATGGTTTCCTGGTAACACAAGCCCTTGTGGCAGATGGATTTTATGAGAATTAATTGCAATAATATTCTATAAAACTGTCCCAAACGTTTTCAGAACCCATTTCCTCCTCTTTATTTTTCTGATGTCTATTACAAGGGCATGTCATAAATAAATATACCGGGAGTATTTCTATACATAAGTAACAGAACTGATTTTACTTACTGCTTTCACAGAGGAATAGTAAAGGTATTTAAAACTAGATTTGACTACAAATGCCATCAGGAGGTTTCTGTAAAAGCAAATGCTGCATTGCCGCAACAGTATGGGCTACATAACCAGACTGTACTTTCTATTCTGACATCTGTGATTCCTTGGGACACTGAGAAATGACGCTGGGGATAAGGGTGGAAGAAATCACTCAACACGTTTTGATATGATCACGTTAAGATGGTGAATATGGAGTTCCTTTGTTGTTTCCCAGCTGCTGCTCTCATGATGCTGGGAGGCAAATGTTCACCCGCATCTTCTCTAGCACTGACTCACAACTCACAGGAGGTGAAGTAAACAAAGCATACTCCATTTTGATAGCCCATGTTTATATTCTGTCTTGGTAAAGAATCTATCAGCCAGGACCTTCAGTAAGCTAGAAAAACTGAGCAGATGTGATCCCCACTTCAGAATAAAGCAATAATCTATGGCTGAGATTTTTTTCTAACTTGTGGCTGGGTTTTTGGTAGCACTCTTCCTTTTGCTTTTGGTTTAGATTGATTTTTCTGGAAAAGTGAGGATTTAGAGCTCCTAGTAGCTTCAGATGAAGTTTGGAACTTTTATCCTCTTTGAAGAACTGGCCTTAAAGCTAAATGTGATGACCAATGGAAGAATCCAAAAGCAATCCCAACCATGTTTTGACATGGTCATCTATTTGTAGGCAGAGAGCAGGTCCATTGCAGGATGAGCATAGAAGAATTTCATCTACCTCTCTTTTTTTTGTAGTTTGTGCACCTTATTGTCTTCCTCTTGAGGCATATGAATTTGTTGATGCAGCAACTCCTGGTTCTGAAATAATAATCTGACATAAACAGAGTACTTGGCTTTTGAAAAATATTCAGCACTAGCTTTTTTAATATACTATTAATAGAAGCCAATGAGACATCCTTCTGGTGACTAGACAGTGCAGTCACTTGGCACCTTCTGTGATTATACAAGCTTAGAAAATACAAGATATATCAGAGGATACATGATTTTAAGTACCTTATGAGAAATTTGAATATAGTCACAATTTCAGTGGCAGCTGTGTTCTTCTCCCACGGGGAGAATTCCCATAGGAAAATGCAAACAAGCTGACCTTCACCCATTACCATCCACTTATCTGCCATTCTTTGGAGCAGTATGGCCGGGTTGTGTAGTAAAGTTAGCAGAGTCTCCCTCTGCGTTGTTGGAGTTGCATTAGCTTTGCTGTGGGCAATGCCTTTTCACTAGTGGAAAGAGGTGGATTTGCCTTAGTGAATTCTGTCCTAGCAGAAGCCATGCAGCTTCTACCTTATTAATTTGCTTCATGAAAGTTAGCATTTTTTTCAGAGAGGAGTTCTGCATACTATCAACATGTGAGTATTGTTGAGTATTTACCTGTGCAAGATCCTAATCTGAAAATGCTGCATCTGTAACTGTCTCTGGTTGTTGAGGCCATTTTGACTCTTGAGCTATGTAGATATTCCTGCCTCTGCCATTAACTATTTTTCCAGAGTATGCTGTCCATTTGCTTCAAACTGTCTAAATGCATGGCTGGCTTCATTTCTTGCTACTGAAAATCAAATAATAAGGGATAAGTGCTTACATGGTACAGCCTGACTTGCATCCCAGGTACATTAATTTGTTTCTAGGAGTTAGATGATATTTTCTAGGTTGGCCTGGTTATTAATTTGGGTTTACATGGTTTCTATGTGATTATTTTGCAGATTGTCTGTGATTTTTCTTTCTGTCTTTCTCTTTCTGTCTTTCCCCCTTGCATTCCTTTCTCAGATTTTTGTGATGGGAAGAAGGCAAATATGTATAATTCAGATAGAAATTAGTAGAAATAATTCAGGCAGAAAATTAGTGCTATCCAAAGAAGTTAATGGTATTGTTCAGTGCTTCTTACGTGAACAGCATATGATTTAGGAGTATTTCCCCATCCAACTTTTAATACAAGAAACTCTAGAATGTTTTTATCTCTGACTAAACACCATCCTGACCTCCCAGGACTTCCTCTTTGTTTCAGGACTTTTATGTTGACATTACATCTCTGACACCACCTGGGCTGCTCTTTCACTTAAGGGATCAACTTACTTTTAAACTCTTTTCTGAAAACTGAAATAAAGAGCAATTGGTTGGCAGAAATTAATTCTGATTGATACTCTGAAATGAGCCTGAAAAAGACCAACAGGTAGACATGTAGGGTCAATGGATAACAGAAGAAACTTGTGCATTTTTTAGCAATACAAGAGGAGGTTCATTAGAGATATATTGATATATTTAGCCGTGATTAGTAAAAGAATCATATCAAAATGCATCTTGATGTTCCTGCCTTGATAGTAGTGGGGCTTAAGCAGATTTTTTTATTCCAGCCTCTGCATTGAAATGGGATTAGTGTATTCATTGTAATAAACATTTTGTGATTGTGTAGCCTTTAGAGCTTAAGTTGTTTGTTCAAAACTATTGTCATATTTAGTACTGAGGGGAAAGTCTTCTACTAAAACCATATTATATATACAAATATATGTTTATACATATTTATAAGTGCAAATTATATTACATAGAGATAAAAATACCTTATATTTTGTTTCTGTAGATGTGGGTTTAAGGCTTTGATTATGATTCATCTGAAGGTACTATGCAGAAGCATTCATAAGGTTTCTTGCAACCATGTTTACCTAAATAGGTCACTGTCCTAAAAGGGCTATTGTTAGTTTGAGGGAGGGGTTATGACACATGCCTTCCATCAAAGCACTCCATCCCCAACTGCACTTAGTCTTGATTTTTACTCATCAGAGTGGCCTTATCCATCTCTCACTGTAATCCTTAGAAGATCCTCCCTGGCATCTTTGTCAGGTTTCCTCATCATCTTCCTTATTCACATTCAATCAAAGTAATTGCAGTATTTCCTAGTTCTGAGTACCAACAATAACCACTAAATTACCACAAAGCAATTTTTGTGTTTTTGGCACAGTTGCATACTAGGCGTTCTTCGTTCTTTGGAACAAAGCAGATACTCTTTTCATTGTGCTATGAAGATAACACAGCAGCTGTATTTGGCATGAGTGGACTGGTTTAAATATCACTGTCTGCCAGACCAGAGGTTGTCAAAAAATGGGAAATAAGTATGATCATAATAGATGACCATGTAAACCATGGCTTATCATGAAACACCCAAGGAGAATACTCTGCATCAACAGAGATTTGGTTTGTTTATGTCAGAGAACTGATGTATTTAAGTTTCTTTATTGGTTTAACCTTGATTTCCATACAGTGTTATTGCTGGGTATGACAGTGTCTGTCACTTCTTCAAATATGTAATTTGTATATTTGAAATTCCTTCTCTAACTCAGTACCAGAAATTGAAAGTGGATTCTACCAAAGCTTCATAGATATATAAAATTTTGTACTTTGATTTTGAAATCAAGTAGTGACTTCAGCAGTGGGCTCACTGTCATGTATTAAGAATACATAACATGCCATAAGCATACCATAAGGTTTGAAGTATTGTGTATTCTCATGCCTCTTAGGTATTAGTTCAAATGGCAGTGAGGTGGTATTTAGGAGAAATCATTTATTAATGATAATAGCAATAATAAACAACTACTGGAATATGTAAAGATCTAGCTGTGCTGTGCTGTGCTGCTCCACTTCTCTCCTCTGCAGCAATGGAAAGAGGTAGTTTCTTGGAGTCAGTCTTCAGGGAAGAGGTATTTTCTTCGAGTCAGTCTTCAGGAAAGAGGATGGAATAATTGGAGTGAATTAGAGAGTACAATCAGTGCCAAGCTGGTGGAATCGCAGATGAACAGGAGCCATTGTAAAGATCTTTGACAGCAAAGTTTGTCATATGATTGCAGTATTAGCACTACCAATGGATAACACTAACTGAAACCCTTAGTTTTCTTCCGAAAAATGCAAAAACAAAAGAAAAAAAGAGAAAAACCTTGTGTAAAATCTTTTGAAAAGCATCCCTTTCATTTACATTTAGATCACGGTAATGAAAACTTGACAGGCCTAGAGAAATACTGATGAAAGGGTGCACATAACGTGAGGAGAAATTTAAGCAGCTTGCAGCCTTTTCCACAGTAGAAAACACTCCCTGGCTGTTAAGGTGCAGTGGTTGCTTTAATATTTTTCTTTTTTTTTTCTGGAAAATACATACATTTCTACTGCATCTGTCTACAGCATGTGTAACGCTAAGCTGTTCCAGTGATTTGAGTACTTGCTGACCTGAAACAGTGGCTAGGAATATCTATCTAAATGGTAATAGGAACCTTTAAGGTTAATCCATGTTAGTGTGCAAAATACTCTAAATCTTTGGCAGTTTCATTTTGTCTCATTCTGGTTATTAAAACTGAGTAAAGTCATGAGTTTCCAGTAGAATTGTTCTAGAGAAAAATTACAACATTTGCCAGTAGTTTCTGTTGAGCAGATTTGCAGCATTACTATTACCATAATCTCTGGTCAATTTGACAGTTATATACGAATATATGTATTTAACCAGGGCTCTTGAACAATCAAACCATGATAACAAAGTGGACTCAGGCCAGGAAGTTAATAATAGCATTCTGAAAGCACTGGGGCCTGCTTTCTTACCCTCATTGTAGTGGAAGTGAGAAAATTTTACGTGGAGACAATATTAGTGCTTTTAGAATAATAATCTGGTGAGGAAGTTAAAAGAGAAAGAATTAATTTTTTTTCTAATTGATTCCCCAACAATTTTCTGAAACTTTAAAGAAATCAGATTGCTTGCTGCAGAATTAATTTCAAGGACCTCTAAGATCTAAAGCTTTTGAAAGTATCTTCACTAAATTTAACTATTTAATCCAGGCTTCCCTTCATGTCTGGGACCTGCAGCTTTGACTCAGCTTTGTCCTGATGCTTTGTTTTGCATAATACGTGCAGGTCAGCCTCAATATTTAAAATTTGCCATTTTGTTCACCTGTCAGAAGATGATGCATGGCCAAGTAGCAGGTTTCTTACCACAATTACTTCCTCTGCTTGCCAGATTTTAGAATACTTCTAAAAGAATACTTTAACAATACTGGATGGTTCTGTATGCTTTTTTCTCACATAAGGTAGTTTCTGTACTTATGAGAGCCCTATCATGGTATCATTATATGGTCTCATCGGTAGGTATGAAGGGCTAACAGACTAACTAGAGATATAAGTAGTATCAGAGTCATAGGCAGTATACCAGAATGTACTATTTATGAAAATACACAAGTACTTGACTTAGTAGATTCTATAATACGCCTTTAGCCATTTGTTATATCATGGGTAAATAGTGGAAGGCTGAAGAAAATAAGTAAGAATGCTGCTGATATTCAATGGGACATTAGTCTGTATTCATTGAAAGATAATTTATATAATGTGCAGCTTTCCTGAACATTATTAATTTTCTTTTGATATTTTTTATTTTATACAAGTTGTATTTACTTTATCAATGATAGTTTTTAAGGTTCCTTTGAGCTTACTAGTGGATTATGACATAGAGATTGATGGGTAGGGTTTGCTAACAGAACAGTTGTTCCACTGGTGTCTCATTTATTGCAGGAGAGCTGTTATGAGTGCCACTGTGATTTTTTCATTACCTTTTTTTTTCTGTTAAAATGTTCTGCTTTCAAGAGCCTGGAATTCTGCGTATCAGTTCAGAGGGAAAGATACTGCTTCAGTCATTATTATATTAATAAAATATAGAGGAAAGAAAAAGAAACAGTCTTAGTAAGAATATTCAATTTTATTTCAAAACATGCAATAATATGTCTGTTATTAAAATATTTGTAAAGATCTAATTATATCTTTCTATTGCACTTTGTAGATATGGTTGTAGGAAACAGAACAGGAATTCATTGTGAATATTTCTATTGCATAAAATACAAAGACTTTACAATTATATTCTCACTTTACAATTGGCCTTCTTACCATCTAAGAGGAAGAGTGAACTTTGAATGATGGATTATAAAGCTGAGTGTATATGAGTTTTATATCCGTGTGAGCAGTAGTGTTTCTGGGGCGTTCTTTGCTTTAAAAAAGTTGCAATGAAACTAAAATGTATATGGGCTAAATTCTAATGATAGTTCATAAGCTATCTGGTTACTTCCAGAGCAGTACAGTTCATACAAAAATGTACTTAAACCATGGAAACAGTAATATGACTTTCATGTTTTATATGAACTTTTCCAAAAAAACCCAGTTATATATGCTGATAAATGCAGGGTTAAGGGATCATATGTATTGCAAAGTCATCCTACTTTCTATTCCCAGAGAATTAATTACATCCCATTACCATTATGTCAGTATCATTTCCCATATTAAATAGTAAAAGAGGAAAAACATCCTTTTTTGGAGTGATGTGTGTTGCTTCCACATATTTCCTATTGGATGCCTATGGCAATTAGATGAATTAAATCATTATTTCTTAATATAGAAAGTATTAGGTAACATGCTCTTAGAAAAGCACATTCAGAGCTTTCTGTTATTACTGTAACCTATTCCTTCAGAGCAGATCTGTCATCTGCTGCATACAAGAGGCCATAAGATGGTGGCAAATATGTTCCAGTGAACACTGGCTCTTGCATGAGAAATTTGCTTAAGAAATTATATATATATATATTTTTAATTATCATTGGATAAAGGATTCTGAATTGTAATGAGGTCAAAAGCATGAGAAGTGATTTACAGTGCACATAAGGAGTTAAAAGACTTATGTATGAAATAAATGAGAAAAAAATCCCATATTAAAAAAATAGTGGCTTCACCTTTGGGAAAATAATGATCATGCAGTATATGGCTTTCTAAGCAAATTATAAGTTAATGTGTCTTTTATTTGCAGCAAAAGCTAATTAAACTTTGACTTCATTACAGACACTTTTTAAATCTGCCACTATAGGTGTCACTTACAGAAATACATGAAGTGCTTCTACATAACAATATAATTAAAAATTAAGAAGTCAGTTGCAAATTTATCAGAGCTGAGAATGTCATTTTTGTTGAGATATGTGGTAATATTGCACTTAATTTACCACAGAGAGGGAGACAAACGAGACCAGAGGGGGCAGCTATTCCAGCAACTTTCTGGCTCTGCTTTAAATCTAGGGAAAGGCAGGTCACAGCTCATGTTTGCTTCTGCTTGGCTGTTTCGTAGTTGCAGAATCAGGAGCTGAGAGTTTGACTCTGCCATATAACAAAGCAGGATAATTTTGAGGTCTGAAACTAAATTTCAGATAACCTTCACATTGAAAACAAAAAAAGAGACAGGATAGGAAGTGTCATTAAAAATCTTTAGTTCAGGGGGAATTAGAAAGATCAGATACCAAGAAGGTGAGGGAATGTTGGCACAAGAACCAGTCCATTTGAGTGAATGTGTGACATAAGTAGCAAATATGGAATTAACTGAGTTACACCGAAGATCAGACTTCAATGTATGACTAAATGGAAGGGAATTTTAAGACTAAAAATGTAAGAAGATGACAGCTGGGGATGCTTGGGAGTACTTTGCTAAACCCAAGGAACTAACTCCCAGGAAGCTGTTGTATTTCAATTCTTGTGTTAGAGGCAGCAGATTACTCAGTGCTAGAGGTATTGAGGAATGGCTGAGAAAGGTAACTCCTCAGATGTCATTCTGGAAATACTCTTTTTTCTGATTAAAAGGCTGAGGTCTGAAGGCCCCTGATTGTTACCTACTTCTCATTAATAGGTTGATGTTTGTCTAGAAGATCTTCTTATGCTCACATTTTGCAATGCTGAGCGTTTGCTGCTTGGCAGAATGCAATTTTAAACCAACTCTAAGTAACATGGCCACATTCCATATTTGCTTATTACAAAATCCAGAACAGGAGGAAGGAAAACTTGATATAATTTATATCAAATATTTGACTGTCCTTTTAGTAAAATGAGCATCACGACCAGCTTAAGTCTCTATTTTCTTGATAGTTATGGCCAAACAAACTCCATAAATCTTAGGAAGGTTTTATTCAATAGGTTTGCTGATACAATTACTGTGCCCTGGACACTTCTTTAGGAAGATTGTTTCCATCTTTCCTGTAGCAAGGACCCTTTCTCTTCCTGGAACGGGTGGGCCCCAATTCAGACTTCACTTATCATGCATCTGTGTGTATAAAGACCTCAGGAAATTATATTTCCTTAACTATTTGGTCTCATGTTTCAAGATAAAAACCTGCAGAGTGACATTAAGGCATTGAAGTGGAAAAAAATGGGAGGGGATACAGCTTGCGCAGATACAAATCTTTATTCCTTTTGCACAATTTGTCTAAGAAGACATCCATTTTTCCATATTACCTGTACTTTATTAAAAATAGATGTAGATATTTATTGTCTATCTCAGAATAACAAATATTATGACAGCTTATGTGTTCAGTAATACAGAAGTTAAGTGTAATCACACACTGCCAGTGAAGGAATTCATGTTTTGGAGATACTCTGCAGTATTTTTCCAGTAACTGGAAATATGCAAATTGTAGAGGAAAATAGTTTATAAACTTGGAGATCATTGTATTTGTTGGAAAAAGTAGAGAAGTTTCTTGTGTTCTTGGTGTGTATGGATCATTCGTGGTAAAGTCAAAGTTAAGCAACTGAAATTGCTTTGGTTGCATTATTTTGAGATACTAAGCGCTTTTCAAAATCAGGAACACACAAAGGGCAGTTACCTCTGTGGTAGGATGTAAATATACATCTGTGAATTGTAGGAACTGTTAGGGGCAAGCAGAAGCTGCTGCTTGCTTTCTCCTTTTTGTCCAAAACTGGTGAGAGAGCAGAGGTCAGAAGGGAGACAAGTATTTGCCCTGGTGGTGGTGATCATGGTTCCTGCTGGCAGACAAAACCTGCTCTCACCAGAGGAAGTCATACAGCCCCATGGCAGGGTTTGAAGGATGCAGTGCAAGTCAAATTTTGTTTAGAGGAATTTGTTTAGATGACAAGTTAATTTGACTGCAGTGACTGGGAAATTGTGGCAAAAGAACAGAATTCACTCACCTGTATTTTCTTTGTTGATCAAACCCATTATTATGATCTGCACTTCCCAAAGTTTTTAATCCATTGTCCAACCATAACATCAAATTATTGTCATACTTTGCATGATGAAAGTTAGGGTTTATGTATTGTCCTTCTGGTAGTCAGGTTCAGATGAAGCACTAAGTATGACTACTATTTTAACTTCTAAAAAAACCTTAGAAAATCTATTTTAGATTTGTTTTGTCCTTTTCGGTATAGCATTATTTAACAAAAGCAATTATATTATTTGAGATACTGAAATAACTTTTTGTTATCTGAGAAAATAAAGTTAGGTTTTCACCATATACATGCAGGTACATGTAGGTAAGATACAGACAGCTCTTACATAGTTGTGTCCTGCTATTATGTTTCCTCTATTAAATGTTACCAGATCACATAAAAATAAAACTCGCCATAATAAGGCTATATCCTTGGCTACAGAACTGGAAGCCTATAAATGTTACTTAAGTTACACACTCTTTTGAATTTGGGTTTGTAGGGCCCAAAGGAGGACTGTGGTGGTACTGTACATTGTGCTTCCCTCTGTTCCTCTAAGTGATGCAAGGAGTAGCTACAGACTTGGATGCATATGCTGGGGAACTATCTGGAGCCCTATGAATGAAATGTGCATGGTAATAGTAAAGATGAGATCAATAGTTATAAGGAGCAAAATATGGGGAGAGGAGGGATTCTCTGCTCTGAGGGCCAGCTCTGTGCCTCCATATGAACCAACCTTTAGTCCCAGCCCAGAGAAAACTAATTTCAAAAACAATAGGTCATACAAGAAAAGGCATAGTGCTTCTGTTTCTTATGCCATTCAACAAGATTTAGAAGGAAATGCATCCAGAATTAATGGTCATTACCTGATGAAAACCAGACATCCTTGGGAATAGGCTCATACAATCCAGGATAAGACTAAATGCAATTAAAAGGACTCCACTGAGGCCAAAATGGCAGAGGAGCCAGAGGAAACAGATGGATCTTGAAGTATGGAATCATCATCATGAGGAAACACTTTTATTTTAAGTTAAAAAAAGAGAAAACTCTAGGTTAGGTAGTTAAAACATTAATCTGTTTCTCTAGAAAGCATAAAAACTTACAAAGAAGAGACAGTGACAGTCACTTTATTGATTACTTGTAAAAGGGGAAGTGGTGTTATTTTCCAAGTTCTTTTTCTTGAATTTTACTTGTAAGTTAGTTAAAGAAAGGTTGAGCAATTTGAAAGAATGATTCACTATTTACAGTACTTGTTTCATTTGCAGTTCATTTGTAAGGGTAGAATTTAAAAATATTCCACCTTAGATTTCACTGGCAAATGACTTTTAATGTCACTTCTTTGTACACTAATCACATACTAATTGTAAAAAACTAAGCTTCAGATTCTCCTTTACCATTGTTATTTACATACTTGAAGAAGAATCCTTTGCAATATATCTCACAATGCAACGGGGCCTTTGTCTGCCTGAAAATCCAATTTAGGGGTTCCCATTAAGTTCCTGTCATCTGTATTGCTGCAGCAGGTGGATTTATAAGACTTATCTACACAATCTTATGTTAGAAGAAAGAAAGTTGGGTTTGCTTTGGTAAATATTGGTGGAGTGGAATGCAACACAGTTAGCCAAACATCTATGCTGAATTTAACAGGGATTTGACTTAAGCGTAACAAAGGAGAAAATGCTGTAATATTATCATTGCAAATTGCACTGCTCAGACTAAAAATTAAATGAAACTGTTTTTCTTGATAAAAAGGTTGCTGGTGTACATTTCTAGAGGCTACACATGAGGAAAAGAGATTGTCAGAATTACTTTTGAAAAGCTTTATGAATTTGCTTCTGATAAGCAAATGGCAGAGTGACAATACAATTTAGTAACTTACCCAGTATATTAGGATTCATGGGCTACTCAGAAGTTTTGCCCTCCAGCAAGTCCTGTAGTAGTTTCAGAGAAATGATTTATGCATTGTAATAAATGTTACTGCTCAATCTGTTTGCTTGTTCAATGGTTAAAGTCCCAGAAGAAAAGTCTATCTCAAATTAGGGCTGGCATGCATTATCTCTCAGCTTTATATTGTACTGTAAAAGTCATTCAGCTGACAGAAATATTAGCAGAATGTTTTATGGATTTTTTTGCACTGGATGAGTCCTTGCCTTGGTGAGGAGAAGCCACGGGGCTGTGGTGCTGTGCTACACGATTAAAGTTGCGTGTAGATGAGTAGTTGCACTCAGTGGTTCACTGCAAATGAACATCTGGACTGCATATTGATTCCATGTGTGTAAATGAGATCAGCTCAAATAATGACCAGAATCAATCAGGCTTCAGCGTAGAAGTAATGTACACTAGTACTGATTTGTTAGACAACCAGAATTGGCAGCACCTTGCATGATTTGGCACCAATTGACAAAGATTAGACTGTTTTGGGGCCTGACTGGTTATTAATTTGAACACCCACCCCCTCCGCCAAAATATTTTGCAAAGTAAAATCAGATGCAGCTTATTTGTCCCTGCCCCCTCCTTTTCATACAAGCCCTAATTGTTTTAGACAAACAAGTGAGCTTGTGGCCTGTTCACTTTACACAGGAAGACATGAATTCTTTGATCTATACAATATTCTCTAGTTCAACCTTGGAGCTATTTACTAAGGAGATTTATTTGCAGACAGACAGTAAAGCAGCTCTTTACTAATGGAAATAAGTTCAGCTTCTTTGATTTTTTGGCTCAAGTTTCTCCCCTCCTGTAGGAGTCAAATCACAGAACAATTAATAGGTACCTGTGCTGGGTTCTTGTTTATTGGAAAGTAGCACAAACAATGGAGTGGAAGTCACCCAGATGTTGTAGAGCTTTTTGAAGCAGGATAACACCTCTGGAACAGAGCTGGGAATCAAACCATACTTCACTGGTTTTAGGTTTCAGGCTAGATTCACAATTCAGACAAGTCTTGCCATGGCTCGCCAGCCTTTTGACCAAAGCTGTTCTCATTTTCATATCACTTTGAATGAAACAAAAGGCCAAGAAAGAGAATTGCATTAAAATAAAACTGGTTTCCCCTCATGTTTCTTTGAATTCTAGAATCAGAGTAAAAAAGTGGGAAGAATCAAACCTCGAGAAAGTATTTGTACAAGGTGCTACAGCATTTACTTTCACACAGAGAACTGTCATTGAATGTACTGTAATTTTTTTTTAGGAAGTGTTTTCTCTGTTCTTTGGCTTAAGAACTAGGAGACAATCAGACTGGTGAGAAGGAATGTTACTCTCTTGCCCTCTGTGAAGTGAACGTAAAGCACCTGAAGGCAGTCAAACTGCAGTGATGCGGGATTGCTGCACAGGAAAGGAGGATTTAGCTGTTGATCTCCTGTCATATTGTCAGGCGCTTCCTTTATCCGTTATAAATTTGGGACTTCTTTTTGGGCCCTGGGAAGAATCTGGATTTTAAAATAATTTTAAAATTTTAAAATTACTTTTGTATTTTGACATGTTACTTTTAATTGTGAAGTGCAATCCACTCCCAAAGGGTCTTTTGCTCTCTTTAAGAATTGCTTCCATAAATTGTGACTTACAGCGCACATTCAGAACACTAAGTCACTTGGACTAAAAAGTAAGGAAACTGAAAATCCAGGTGGAAATCAAATAGGAAAAAAGTAATTACCTGGTCAGGTCAGGAGGGTTAACCCTCCTCTGACAAGAGCGTGAGGGAATCTTTAATGATCACAGGTGGTGGAAAATTTTCCTGACTCAAACCAGGAGCGAGACATCCAGCAGTTGTGCGGCCCCTGATACCACGCTGGGATGCTGGTTTAGTGCTGACCCGAGACGTCATCCATTTCTGCTGAATTGCCTGTGCTTTCAGTCGTGTGAGATCAGAAAGCAGGCAGAGAAACTTAGCGTATCTCTAATGCTGTATCCTGCTGGGTGTCCCAGCATCACCCAGTGATCTTTCTATCCAGCTCTTGCCCCTACCTGACCTTGAATCGCTTTCAAGTTCCAGTGAGATCAAACAGGGTGGCACAGGGTGACAGGAATGTTTGTTTTGCTTCTATGAATGGGCATCACTTGTGATTCATGTGGTTTGTGGGCCCATGCTGTAGGAATAACCATTTGGTGTGAAGAAGGGTGGTAGGTGTTGATGATTGGACTTGCCTCGCTAATCTCCAGCGTCTGTGATTCATCTGCTCTGGGAAAAACGTTAACATTATCAGAGATCTTTGAATAGAAACCATGTTTTATCATAACTAAAAAGCAGGCTGTGCCAGCTGTACTTACTGCACTCCTTTGGTGTCTTTCCTAAAATAAAGTTCTGCTGTATATGTATGTGAATCTGCCTGAAAATGTTTTCTTATGGGCTGCCTAAATGAAAATCTAGGTGTAAAGCCATGGGACTTTTGATCCCACTACAGAAATTCAAATACAGAAGAAATCCTGCTTACTTCCTGCCATTTTTTATTTCAACTATTATTATCTGGTTTGAGAGTATTATTAATGGGCTCTAACTGGCATAAATTGCAGTCAGTGGGGGAGTACATTTCTGTGAATGCATGTGCTGTGTGCCTGACATAAAAGTGCCCGGAAAAGGATAAACCAAGACACAGTTGTACTATCCCGATCAGAAGAGTAAAATCGACCTTTAAAAACTGTTGCTATCCTGAAATAAAGTAAAGAAGCAAGCTTTCTGTGCTCTGATGGTATTTGACAATTAATTGCTACACCCTCTTTTCCTCTGTCATCTCAGTATTCAGTTCATTACGCTTTGTCACAAAGAATAAAAGACAGGCTTTATTCTTTGTAATGTGTATGTCATTAACGTGTTGTTTGTAATGAGCGATTTGTTTCTTTGAAGGGGTGTATTTCAGTATATGGACAAGCCTTGCTGTGGTTGATATTTTCTTTAGCTTGTTTGTTTTCCATAGTGAGAATGCCTTTTCATGTGGGATTTACTTGCCTTTATCACTTTTTTTATTTACTGAACGCCTCACAAATGCTGGCAAATGGCAATATATAAACGAGGATTTTAAAGAACCCTAATGCTAACAAGGATTAAAAGAGGATCCCATTTTAGAACACTTAGAAGTGGTTTTATAGCTGTTATTTTATTGTCTTAAGGATAGAAAAAATGTTTCCTGGGCATCTAAATCTGATACAGCTGTGATCATTTAGACTAGTTTGATGGCCACAGGATTTCCATATAGTAAATCCAAAATTAAACTGCTACAGTCTGATTGCACTGAAACATGTCTTTATAAGTATAGCAAGTTCAGGTATCAAAGGTGGAAGATTATATGAATCCCCGATGGTCTAGGTGTATAAATGTGAACCTGGATTCAGTTACAAGGGAGTTTAAGTGAGTTTCAGAACAGATTCAGTTGCACAATCAGGGCCATTAACACTATGATGGTGCTTCTCCATGGCAGGGGGGATATTTGTTTCCATGGTATTACCCAGAGGTTCTCCAAGATCATGGCTGCTAGGACACTGTAAACTTTTTGTTGCTGCTTCCTGTTATGAAGCTCACTAGAAACAGTGTGGCAGCAGTGCCATCGTCGGCAGTATCGCTGTGCAGTGAGTCCAAGTGCAGCTCCTCCCAGGGAGCACTTGCTGTTCAACTCTAGGTCCGTGTCTGCAGCTTGAAACAGTAGGAATTGCTTCATCATCTGCAATTCTTGAATGCTCTCCCTTGGTTGTCATCTTCTTTCTTGCCTGTGCTAGATAAAAAATTGTTTAGTTTTCTTCAAAAGCACCTGTAAAAAACTTGTTGTTTGACTCTGCTTTTCTTTCCTTCAAACAGTCAGCATGTAAAGATCTGATGAAGTGAGATTGACTTAGTTGATACATGATGAGAAATGGTGTGTATATATGTGCATTGAGAGAAAGAAAACAGAAAAAAAACAACCATAAAGATGCACTTATGCTTCTAAATTCTGATTATTCAAAATCTATGGTGTATGGAAAGGAAAGGAGACCATTGACTCTGTCCTAAGTAACTTTCTAACTGTTCTACCATCTGGAGCCTGACACTGCTTGAGCCCATGTTGTTGGAAAAGTCACTTAGTCCTCCATTTTAATTTTCCATTCAGTAAATGACATTAAACATACCTTCTTCTGCAGTTGCTTGGAGAATCTGGGTGTTCGCAAAGTTCTTGCTTTGCTGTCAAGGGACCTGAAATGAGATGAATTTTAACTCCAGTTTTTTATCAGTTTTGCAACAACAATTTAATGCTTCTTTTGCTGTGAGAATGTGTGTGGTAGCTCTTCACCTCTGATACAAGTCCTGACAGGAAGGCTTCCTCCATTTGCTTCTGTTGAGATGGCAAGTGCTTATTTTACAGGTTAGTGATAGCATCACATGGGCTGCTGTGTGTCCATCTGAAGTTTATCTTCAGAGTATGATAATAGCATCACTCTCAGCAGCCTTCTACCAGATATACCAGATATCCCTTGTCTCCTTCTTAAAGCTGAGCTTAAGACTTTTTTTTCCCCTCCTTGCATGAAACTACTGGGTAGCAGTAAAACTTAGGATACTATGGAGATTATGAAAAATGCCACAAGTATGTGATTAGATGCTATGAGCTGCAATCAGGAGGGAGGATTATTTCGCTACTAAGGGTGTGAGCTGACCCTGGGACACATTTGATTCCTGGCACCATTCTCATGAGGAGATTCCAAATGAGCTGATGTTGGAAGCCATCAGCTGTAGCAGCACCCCCGACTTCCAGCTGTTTGCATGTGCAGGAGGAAGCACTCAGCAGTTCAGACATACTTGTTTACCCATCCCTGTGGTTTGTGTGCCCCACATGGAAAAGCATTGGGCTCTGGTGCAGCAATTAGGGATGCCTCTAGGAGGTCAGTCTGAAAGGTTTTTTGGGGAAAGATAACACTATCCTTTTACTTTTTGTGTTAGAAATTTTCCCACTAACTGGCTGTTCTTCCCATTAAATGATTACCTCTTATGCTGTACCTTAGTAGTTAAAATCCAGTTTGAGAAGAGAGGGGTCTGTTATGATGCTCTACAGAGAGGCTGATGCTGCTTCAGTGCATCATCAGGGAGAACAAATCATGTGCTTTCAGGCAGGAAGACTGGTACAGAGCATCTCAGAATGTCCAGACCATAGAGATTCCTCCTCTTCTTCAGGGCCAAATACTTCTGGTACTGTTTCTGATTCACTAATCCTAGGACCTATGGTCTTCAGTTACCTCTGAACCCGTCTTTTAGGTGGGCAGTTTAGTAATGGAATTCTAAAATCTTCCTTACTCCCCATTCCTCAGTGCAGCTGTAGTGCTGCCTTACAAGTCTCTGTAACACTATACAAAAAGAAAAATAAAAATAAAGCACAGCCCTTCATTTCTTTTCCATACTTTCTGGGAAGTGCAGAGTGCATTGCAACTCTATGACTTTCAGCCTTCCAGTGAAAGTAGGACTTCTTCACCCTCCACCATAAAATAGCTACCCATATAAGTTGACCATTTAATTTGGTATATTATGTCCTGCTTAGAAGTGTAAAACATGAGGCTGGCCCATAGCAAAGTCAGCAGCAGACTGCGAAGCTGAATGGTTTGCTAAGTGTTGAATGTAAGTCCCTCCATACCTGCTTCCACTGCTTCATCTATGTACTTAAATATCAGATACTCTGCAGCTGTGGGATGTTGGCAGCTTTGCTTTATATCCTATTCAAACTAGGTGGCACGACAGCTTTTGTAGGGAGGTCTGTTGTGATAGCTGCGTACAGTTGGTACTGGGAAGTATGCCCCTTTTCCTTTCCAGATTCTCTGTGCTACCAAATAAGGGGAAAACATGTGTTTCCCAATGCTGAGATAAGTCAGAGGTATAAGTTATAGCTTTACCATATTGAGAAAGGAATGTGAAGTGCACCCTTCTCTATCAGCACAGAAAATGTTTACAGAATTGAGCTGTAAGACCATGACAGTATTCACTGAAGCAGGATACATCACAGGGTAAAGAAGGATTGAGGGCTTTTTTCCCTTGTTAATTTGCCTTTTGCATTCAAAACTATTTTTGTTAGTTAGATTTCTAATTAGATACCATTCTGTATGCTTGGATAAAGTCTCTCACAGTTGAATATTAAAAAAAAGAAAGGAATGGTATCAGCTCACTTTAGTTAACTTCTGCTTTTTCATTTCATATTCTAGTTTCTGAATTTACTTTAGTTAATAATAAGCTGAGGACACAGGAACATAAAACTAAAATTAACTATTAATCTGTTCATCAGCTTGCTGATGTTTCCATTTTCAGCATTCATTTTTTCTGGCTTCGGTTTACTGCAGAATCATGTCTTGATGGAGTGAGCTCACTCAGTTTTGTTACCATGCTATCATATAAAGCAGGAAATGGGCTTAAAAAAAGTCATTATCAGCCAAATCAGTTACATGCTATGTTGCTAAGTTTCTCGTTTTCAGATAGCAATTAAATAAATAAAAACAGAAATGGTGACTGGTACTCAGAAACCCAAGTCACCATGAAATCTGAAGCATTTCCTTCTGCCAAGACATAGTGGATGTCAGGAGACACTGTTAGCCTGCTTTTTATCTTTGCAGGAAAAAAAAAAAGCTCAAAAAGTCATGAGAAAGTTTGGAGGTTTAACATCAGCCCATGGTGCCATATGCTTTCTACAGAAGCATGGGAGCCATGCCAGGGCTCTCAGAAGTGCCTCTATGGATGAATGCCAGTCACCCATGAAGCGTGTAGGTACCTTTTATGGTGACTGATTCTCCGTCTCCAGAGCTGGTGGGTGCATAACTAGTGCATCATGCATATTTCACACAATTGATGTGTAGAGGGCAGGAGTAACTTTCTGAACCTGCTTTGCAGCTGTCCTGGTTATAGCTCACAAAGAGAGGAGGGATTGAATGCTCTTTGCCAGACATGATCACAGGCTGTGTGAGAGACGTGTCCTCTGGCTGTTGGTGGTGTTGAATGCACCTTGCCATCTCCTTCCAATTTCTTGCAGCAGATTGCTTGTGTAATTCCCATATCAGCAGAAGGAGGGCATAGATCATACCCCTGTATGCTGAAGAGATTCTCATTCCATTGTAGGTGGTGCTCTAAGGAGGAGACCATATTTGGAAAGCTGTGATAAAACTCTTGGTGTTGACCCAGCCAGGATAGTGTGCTCTGGACTTCTCTTGGGGCTCTCCAGGAAGTTACCAGTGGGAACCACAGAGGTTAAGCAGCACTTTGCCTCTCTGGGCAATGCTACTGATTTTCCACCTCCAGCAGAAGCTTCAGAAGCAGATGTTGCTGTTGGCCTGTCCTTTTTTCTGTCCATCTGCTGAAAGGTTTGATTTGGAGAGGCAGGAGAAGAAGATGGAGAATCTTGAGAAATCCAGAGATGTAACACAGTATACAGTCGCACATGTGGTGATGGATGCTGCAAAGAAAGCATTTTCTTTTTGAACTGTCAGCACTGTCTGTGGCTTGACACAATATTTTATCTTCATTTTAAACTTTTTACTCATTATTAAAATATTTAAATTGGCTGATGTGAAATCCCGTAGGAATAGTAGGAGTTTATTTCAGGGCAGCAGTGTTTAAAAGAGCCCCATAAGCATAGCCATGTACGGAGGCGGCAGGGTATTGGTCCAGAGGAAAATTCACTGTCAGTTCAAATGTAATCCATATGTTAAAACTATAGAAAGTGTTTGTTAGTCTGATGGTTTGGCTAATATCAAGGAATGTTCCCTCATGGGAGACCTAACTTTCAAGCTTACGTAATGGTAAGCGCTTTACTGAAGTAACCTTTGGGGTTGATTTGAGGCCTGGCAGATTGGTTTTGAAATTATGTGACATGTCACCAGGTAATGGCATTAGTTAATCTGGGGGCAGGGGGGAATGACAATGACACCTTCTCACACACACATACGAATATACATGCATTAAATACAAACTGGTCTAGGGAACAGGGGCATGTATTTGCAGCATGACTGAGTGTGCCACATGATTACACCTCAGGAAAACAGGGGTTGACAAGCTGTAAATGTAATGCTGTACTTCCTAGGAAAGTAGACAGGGAGGCAACTTGGCCATTTCTTGGCTTTCTACAGAAACACCAGTACATGAAGAGCACTGAAATGTGAGAATTGGAGTTGGATGAAAAAAATGGGTGGTTAGAAATAAACGGCTGAAAAAAAGTAATTTCTTCATTCTTTTTGCTTCTGCTTTTTCAGATAGAATTTAGCTCCCAATCTGTGTTCAATTTTACTTAGTTCTATGTCAGCCTTAAATGAGGTGCAAATTTGCAAAAGGATCTGCAAATGGCTGCTGTTGAGACCAGGCACAAGAGGAGGAGGTTGTACAAGTGGGGAGCAGGTTTTGAGCCCATGAATCATTGCTTTCTCTGAAAATCAGAGCAGGACTAGATAGGCAGGGATAAAGGCTAGATTTTTTAAAAACTTAAAGGACACCTAGCACAGGTGCTGGATTTTGGTTTATGTTCTCAGGCATGAGGCCGGAAAATTTGGGGGGGGCACTGTTGGTGGCTGAACTCCATGGCAAAGCCAAGTCCAAACCAAGATCTTCATCTTCTTAGTGGTCAGTGGGTGACTGTTCCAGTAAAAGTGAGCACAAATACTGAGGGATAAGTCTATTCCTGAAACAAAGAGGTCAAGAGAGGTGATTTTGCCCCTCTACTCAGCTCTTGTGAGGACCCACCTGGAGTTATGTGTCCAGTTCTGGAGCCCTCAACATAAGAAGGACATTGAGCTGTTGGAGGAGGGCCATGAAGATGATCAGAGATCTGGAGCAATTGCCTTATGAAGACAGGCTGTAGGATTTGGGGTTGTTCAGCTTGTTGAAGACAAGGCTCAGGGGGGACCTCATAGTAGCTTATTAATACCATAAAGGCTGGGGTAGAACTTTTTAATAAGATATGTGATGGGAGGACTAGAAATTATGGATGTAAATTGGAAGGGGGGTAGATTCAGGCTAGACATAAGAAATTCTTTATGGTGAGGATAGTGAAACACTGGAACAGCTTACCCAGAGAGATTGTGGATGTCCCCTCCCTGGAGACGTTCGAGGGCAGGCTGGACAAGGCACTGAGCAGCCTGATCTAGTGGAAGGTGTTCCTGCTTATGGCAGGGGGGTTGGAACTCGATGATCTTTAAACTCCCTTCCAACCCGAACAATTCTATGGCATTTCATGAGATTGTCCCATGTGGCCAGACTGTGTTTGGGTTACAGTACTTGGGGGCTTTGTCCATCCTGTCTAAATATAAATGTTGTCCAAGGATGGAAAACTTCAGTACTTTGCTTCTTAGAACAGAAATAAGTTCAAACATAGATTAGACGACATATACGTTTTTTTTCATATGAGGTAGTGGTTGTTCTGAAATCTCAGTAGTGATGAAGCTTGACCCTCAGGGTTTGGAAGAATAGAGAAAGAAATTAATCACACAGCCTTCCCAAACTGGTTTTGTTTTGGCTTTTTTTTTTTTTTCTATGTCATGTATCCTACAGACTTGCTTCTGCTGCAAATTCCAGTGATAGAAAGGCATGCTAATATTTACCAATCAACTTGGTTACAATGGACTCAGTAGGTTTATACAATACTTTCCTTAAGTAACTTTCAGTTTAAAAAGATGGATATCCTTGAACAGGTCAGCCGCAGTCTGTCTTTACCTCCTCAACAAATTCTGTGGGAAACTGCTGGAAGATTGATGATGATGATGATTAATATTTATTTATTTATGTTACTACAGTTCCTTTTAAACACATGTTCCTCTTTTGCTGTGAGTTGCATGTTAGAAAAAAGGCATTTGCACTCCCAAGTGTTTACAGTCTATTCAGTATTGCCTCAGAATACTGCCAGTCTCAGTAAATGGTGTCTGATACAATGTTTGGTACAAGTTCTAGCTACTTCTAAATTCATGCCTTAAAAAATGGAGAGCAGAGTCAAGATACTTTAGTGATATGCTAGTGTAAGATTGTACCTTCTTTCTTAGCTTCCATCAACATGACTCTAATGGAGTCTTAAATATAAAATACAAGCAAAAGAAAAGCTTCTCAAACCATGTTGTGGCAAACCTCCTACAAATGTGGCATCATACTTTTAGTACTGAGATGAGAAGAAATTTGGATGAGTTGTATGTATGCACATACTTAGCAGTCTAAAAACTATTAGGAGACATTTAATGTGCTGAATCTTTTACTTATTTATATATGTTGACATTTGACCATGTTGCTCTTCTACAAACACGCATACAAAAAGATTTTAACTTTTTCTCTTTTTTCACTTTCTCTGTTTTTACATATTGTTCTTACTATAAATGTAAAAATGCCATTCAGCATAATTTTAAGTTTATAAGTATTGTGTCACTGTGATATTAAAGGTAGTATCAACTACAATAGCAGTATTACAAAAAAAAAGCATTTTTTTAATGATCTGCATTTTCCTCCAAAATATGGTGAGACTGCTGCTTGTTTTGTGATGTTGCCATTCTTGCTATTCCTGTTCTCTCTTGAAGCATGAATGATTTATGTCATGGCATGGATATTTCAGAAAGACAACTGAAGTGAATGGATGTTATGGATCCATTACTGCAAACAAAACTAATTTGATTGGAAAGAAAATGAATATATTCCTTTCTGAGGAACAGAAATCCATGGTAATGTTGTGTGTAATTTTTAAATCCTTACAATTTAAATTGTTGTAGTGTCCAAATTATGGCAGATGCTTCAGTAACATAGCCCCCCCCAAAAGGTTCTGAATTTTTATTTATGTTCTGCTTTAAAAATGTGCAAAAGACAAATACATTTGCATATTTAAATGACATCTAATCTCATTCATACAATTAATCTGAGTAAAGATAAAGTTTGTTAACTTAAAGATTATTTTGACATTTCCCTGAGATCTGTGTTTGTTTGATTTTGAAGTAAATTTTTCGTCAAAGTGAATGAGTCTGGGAATAGAAAGATGGGCAAGTTGTTTTCCAAACTGGCATGCTCTCAAAGGACAAGAGCCGAAGAGGTAGATGATGCTACATCTTCCCTTCTTACCAGTGAATCACTTGGCCACATTCTTTGAGATCATTATTCTCCCCCCAGTTCAGATTTTCCTGAGCTTAGTCCATGTTTCAGTGTTTCTTTGTCTGCATTATCGTCACTCTGCCCACAAATATCTCTGGTACATTGTGCAACTCTCTGTTATGCTGTCAACAGGAAACAGATCCATCAGACAATTTGAGGTTAAAATCACACGTGGGTGACCCAATTCATTGTGCATCATCACTTTAGTTTCTGTCTTCTAGGTCATTTCTTGAGAATGGAATTGAAAAAACATAATCTCCTTATTCTTCCTCTAAGTAGTTAAAAATATTTCATGAGAAAGAGAAGCCAGCATTCACCATAAAAGCACTCTAAGGTTGATAACACACCATTACTGAAACTACGTAGTAGTTTTCAGATGTCTGAGAATATATCCAGGCCATATCAATTTGCCTGCTACTAATAAGGTGTCACTGCACAACTTGTCTTCTCCACTGTTTGTCCTGTTTCCATAGGCCATGTTAAATGATGATTTATTGCCCCTACTTTGGCCAGCTAGTTTGGATTACCATCTGGATATTGCCTGTGAGTGTCTCCCCTTTCTGCGCGTTGGGATCAAAATGCAAGTTCCCAGCATATAAGTTTCTGAGCAGTCACTCTATGCCATGCAGAAATCTAATGACTTTCCTGAGTCCCCACTTTGCCTTCCTGCTCCGTAATGTGTTCTGCCTCCTCTCCCCATCCTGAAGGTTTTTCAAGAGCAGAAAGTTTTGATTAGGTACCACCTGTCATGAAGAGAAAAACAAGACAATCCTGCCCGCAGGCCTATGGAACAAAAGGGACAAGCACATTTTGATCGATAAACATAAACAGAAGTCAGTTTGTAGGCAATTTTTGTGAAACAACATCTCGAATCATTTTGGCTTTTGGCAATCTTGTTTTACTAATGAGGTACCAATGGAAACAAAGGCTATATCTGTTCCTGTCAACAGGAACTTGTAATAAATAGAGACATATAAAGATATGGAATAGGAAATGTGTGGGATTTTGGACGTGGGGGTAGGTCTTCTTTTGTTTGGGGTTTTTTTTTTAATTAAGAGCTTATGTATCATTTGCTTATTCTCTGGTTTAGTTTATACTGAAATCAGCTAAAAGATTCACTTATAGAAAGGCAGGAACAGGATGAGATCTTCCAGGATGGGACTGTTTTTGAACTGTTTTGTGCTTGGTCTGTCCTGGTTATCACCTGTCTCCAAGTCCTGAGCACTGCATGAAATCTTTTAAGTGACATAAAATATCCATCATGAGAGTGTGTAATTTTCTCCCTGTAGAATGATTAATTTTCTGTTATTAGATATTGATGCTGCAGTATAGATGTACCTTTGCTGCCAAAAATCTTTATGTATTTGTCAATTGTATGCATGCACATATTTATATATGTTTAACAATTTATCATAGAGATATTGTTGTATGCACATGGCAATTTCTCAGCTGTAGTGTCCTGAAAGCACTCCTGCTCCTTTGCTCCAGCACTGTCTTTTGTTTAAGAAAGTGGTTGTTGATATTTGAAACACATTGTCATGTTGTATAAGGCTGAAAGTCTCCCTGGTTCCTCTCTTCCCCTTTGGCTGTGTCTGGACTCGATTGCTTTTGTGGATGGTGGAGTAGGTAGTAGGCAGGAGGGGGGACCTGGACACCACCAGATAAGAGGTTACTAAAGTTAAGTTGGATCTTGTAGTGAGTGATGTTTAAACGCCTTTCCTTGCTTTAACAGAGCCTCCCTCACACCAACTCCTGTGTAAAGTGGACCTTCAACATAATGTATTTGAGAGTCAAGTATTTTGAACTTTTTCATATTCTCCCGGAAAAAAGCTGCCAGGAAAACAATGGCTATGTCTATCCCAGTACAGAAAATGGTCATAAGGATCATCCCATGCCACTGAGGCCAGCTGTTTCAGTAATATTAATCTTCCTGGGCTCCAAAGTGCCTGCATCCATACTGCCTCTTTGGTAGTGGTCATTGATCCATGCTAGCTCCTGAGAATTATTTTTGCTAGATAGAGTAGGTGTCATCCCTCTGGTTTTTTTTTTCCTACAGCTGAATAATATAGATAACCAAGCTCCAGTGTCTGGAAAAAATTCTTGGCTCTGTCTAGGAGAGAGTTAGCCAGTGGATTTATTGTCCCTGTAGAGTTTATACTCCAGTCTTGCTTAAGTTGATGGGATTTACATATATATTGCTCCACTGAAGTTAACACATGATCACATAGAGATTTCGTTTATTTCAGTTTGTTATGTAGAATGCAAATGCACACAACCAAACACAAACCCATTAAATTTTTAATGTTTGAATCTGTAGTCATCTTGTGATTAATTGTGGACCAGTTTGGGTCAGATTGAAGCGGAAGTTAGTGAATTCATAGGTGAAAATGACCAGAGTTACAGTGGCAAATCAGGATAAGAAAGAATAAAAAAATGTGTACTTTTAATGGAATAATTGTGGGCACAAAAGCACATTTTCTATGCTTTCATTTTTCTCGACATTGGATCCAGTATGGTATCGTATGAGTTTCGTCACAGAAGTAAATAACAGCTTGTTTCCTTGGGAGCAATTGAAAAACAGAGCAAAAACAGCACTTACTGTTTTTGAAAGTTGTCAGATTGTCATGGCAGTGAAGTGTTGCATCATGTTGTCATGACAACGCGAATTATAAAAACTGATTTAAAGAGAAATAATAGCACTCTTCAATGGCGAAAACCATTTAACTTTGAAGCTTTCAGCTTTTATTCTCTCTCTCTTATTCTTTATCTTAAAAACCTCTCCTGTTTTTTAAGAAACCAGCAATATTCAGGGCTTCCAGTGAGCAAAGATTTGCAATACGCAGGAACACAGGGAGGTTTTTGTCTTTCTTATTGAGACAGAGAGGATGCAGGAACCAAAATGTGGAAACATGCATATTGCTGAACCAAACTGTCTGAAAGTCAGAATGCATAAAAAGGTGTTTTATTTGTTTTTTCCTTTGTGCCTCTTGGCATAATTTCCTTTCAAGCAACTTGTTCAAATATATAAACAGATAACAGACTCTGGGCTTGTCAGGGATAAACAGCAGTCAGAATGGAAGCACGTTCAACCTGTTAAGAGATTCTGCTGGAATTTCAAGAGCCCTCAGAAGTGACCTGTTTGTGTTTCTCCATCAAAATCAAGGAGCATTTATTTACTGCACCAATGGCTGGAGAGCAGAAGTAGGTTAGTGCTGACCACTATTGAAATCCTATTCTCTCTGCAGAGTGTGCTCAGAATGAGTCAGGCTGTTTTAACAGAGGATGGGATTGAACCTCAGTACCAGGATAAAATAAATAACAAAAAAAAGGTAAATTGTGCAGTTCCTTGGTTTGTGTAAGACAGCTGTCACCAAACACAAAATGCTGACATATAAACTGCAGAACAGCAGCAAAAACACTTGTTCTGAGCAAAGTCAAGCAAAATTTGATTTATCACAGAGCAGTGGGCTTGTGTATGCTGTAACACAGCTTTACGCAATTGTGTTCTTGCATTTATGGAAAGAAGGGTGTTTGTCTATACAGTCATTTCTGCTCCTCCTGCTCTTACCTAGCAACTTGTCAGCAATTCAGCCTGTTTCAACCAGACTTCACAGATATACAGAGATAATGTTCCTGGGAGTTTCAGGGAAACAAGCTGCCATGTGAAGAGATCCTGTCCTGTGAGCTTCTTCCCCCAGGGTGTGCAGCAGGAGTTCCTGGGGTGACTTCAAAGAGAACTCAGGCAGAAAGCAGCTCTTATAAAAATGTCCCAAGTGTGGGATGAGCTCACTGTCAATCATTAGAAGCATACCTATAAATGAACAATTTTCACTGATTCTCATAAACCATCTAAGGGGAGGACATGCGTGTTAGAAATAGATTGTATGACATGAAATAGTGAGCAACAAAAGCAATTCCCTGTAAAGAAGGTGACCACAGATGTGGAGATGTGGAGAATGCTCTAAGCATTCCTTAAACTGTATTCCCCGTATGTCTGTGCTGGAAGAACTGCCATTTGCAGAGGCCTTTGACTTGGG
This sequence comes from Turnix velox, assembly GCA_013400935.1. Taxonomy (NCBI): domain Eukaryota; kingdom Metazoa; phylum Chordata; class Aves; order Charadriiformes; family Turnicidae; genus Turnix; species Turnix velox. The sequence goes on from VZTY01002100.1 coordinate 68,995, forward strand.
TAGTCCCACAATTGTTCCAAATCCAACATTCGAAAAGTGTTGTTGCTGCTAAAATAGTTAACTTGTTACACATTTAATTGTCTTTCTTTTCACATTTCAGTACTCAAGCAGTTTTCAATAAAATAAAAATAAGATTGTAATGGAGAGATATATTTCTTGTTCTCTTCATTTACAAGAAAACAGCTTTTATTTTTAAAATAGACACAAATTTTATGTGCTATAACTTAAAATTACAATGAAGAGCAGCCTTCTTTGGAACAAGAGAAAATCAATGAATTGTCTCTCCAATTAAAGAAAGTTTCATAAGTTAATAGAAGGGGATAGAAATGAAGTCCAAAGGAGAGAAAGCTCTAGAATTCTGCCAGATCATTGAAGAGATTCAGTTGCACTTTACTGAGCCATGTATTAGTCACTTCTGTCTTTCTCAGTCTTCCCCAGAAACTGCAGTCAGCCTTTTAATTCTGTTTGATGTCTGTGCAGTGGCCTGAAATGGCAAGGTCTCCTTGGCTTTACCCTTTTAGGGGAAAAGAAGCAAAGGTCTAAAATAATAGGTGAACATCAAGAGATTTTTAGATATATGTGAAATATGCCACTGGTGCAGATGTGTATTTGGACATGGGGAGGAAAGATGGTTCTGGAGCTGTGAGAGCTATGTCCTGTGGCAACTGTGTCCATTGTCAGCACTTTGACTTGCTGGGCACAGGGGTATGATTCTCGCCTTAATCCAGTAGTAGTCCAGTAGAGTTCGTCTTGCCTTTGGGCTTGTACACAACAAAGGACCAGAACTAATACACTTTGGCTTTCGGAAGTGCAGTCCTAACTTTAGCAAATTCAAGCTAAGCCACATTGAGAAGTGTTCTTGACATGACTGATGCAGAATCAGTGATTCATTGCTACTTATTCAGCACTCCTTTCTCATCTACTGCCCATTTGCTGTTTACTCATGTGTTTAAGCCAGGCAGGAGAATGTACATCAAAACTCACATTACACAATTATGTGAGTATGGTGTAAGGATATGTTCATTAGTATCTGTTTTCTTATATACATCTAGGCTGTACATTACTGATGCACAAACTAGTTAACTCAGTGCTTTTGTTAACAGATGCTTTAATTTAGGCCAAATGAGAAGAAAGAAATGTGGAAACCATTTCAAGTCTGATTTTTCACATGAACTAGCTGCTAACTAATACTATATGTAACTTTTTTTGATCTAATTACAGTGCATTCAGTCTTCTAGTGCTGTCACTCCAAATCACTATTTAAGAGCCATGCAAGTTGCAGCACGTTTCAGGCATTAATAGTGGCCAGGTAGTATTATAGTAATTTTAATGAATGTCTGTTTTCTATTCTTTGCTGTGCTTTCTTTGGAAAGAGGCCCATGTAACAAAGTATTAAGAAAACACACTGCTGCCCTGGAATGTGTATATTAGCTGCAGATTATTTCCTATTAGCAGATTAGCTGCGAGGCTATTGGCTCTGAAAGGTCTTTGAGAGTATTTTGTTTTGTAACTGATTCAAGCCATGGGAGAGAATTGCCAGCCTGATTGGGAAGAAGAATTAGCTACTGTTGCCATGGCCACTGGAGCTCACACTCGCATTGTTAACTCCAGTGCCCTCCAATGAGATGCCACAGCGTGAACTCCTTGGCTTTGTTAATGAAATGATAGAATATGGGGGTGTGGGGGGCAGGCTGGGAAAAAATCTCAGAGAGATATGGGAAATGTTGAGGGATTTTTTTTCTTTTTTTTTCTCAATTTTGATGTTTAATTTTGGACATATTGCTGCCTTGTGCTACCCTGGTGACGTTATGCTGTGAAATCACTCCCTTTTTACAAAATGCTGCTCTTTGCCTTTTGGTAAGGAATGGGCTAATACCACTCCCCTCCACAGTGGAGTGACAGCCTGCAGGAATCTGCTTCCACACAGGGAGGAGGGATGGGGGAAAGCAGCGACACAGGCACCTCACTCCATCCAGCAGTTCAGGTAATTTTCATGTGTAGAGTTATAAAACGCAGCAAGACTTGGAGAAATTGGAGAAACTACTAGAATTTGTTGTATGTATTGTAGACTGCACTAGCTCTACAACTGTCTGTCTAGCTGCAGGTAAGGAGTAATACGAGAGAGAGGTTTAGTTTCCCTTATCTTCATCAGAAATTAATTTATTTCTTAGGCTATTAAGAGTTGGCACTTGAAACTCACCGCTTAAAAGTAATAGTTTGAAAACAGGAACAAAAAATGGGGAAGTGCCAATAACTGAGAGTTAATAAGAGCATAAAATATGCATGAAATTAATCTCATGCATTTGAGAAATACATTAATTTATTTAATTAATCCTTAATAGACAGAACTCATATATCTAACTCTATTCAACTTCTAAAGAAGTTTTGAAGAGTGAAAAAAGTACTATTTTATAATGTAAACAGTTAACAGAAAATAATTACATTGATGCTTGCATTGGAAACATCACTCCTGAAACATAAGTTATTTCAAGCAAAATCTTTGCCGCCCTGATAATAAAGTTCTTCCCTTTCATCTTCAATGTTAGCAGAACCAATCACCTTCTTTAAGTCACCCAACTCTTGTGAACTCTTTCTTAAAGCAGCAGGGTGTGGATGAGGGGACAACTGCATGTATATAAAGTGTGTCATGCTGAATGGTGGCATGGAGCAGCCTTCATCATGGGTGGCAATGAGGCTGTCTCACTGCGGCTCACTGATTTTTGTAATGGGTATTTTAAATGGTTGCAGACTTATCCTGGGAAAATTGTGGTAGAGCTTATTACACAGACTCTCTTTACTGTCTTATTCAGCTTTACTCACTAGATTTCTGCCCACTTGGCCTTTGTTACTCCTAAGTATACTCATCTGTCACATCGAAGTAAATGGTTAATAAATCCAGGTACATTAATAAACTTAAAATATATATTGGTTGTGTAGCAGGGAAAAAACTCAATGGTTTACAAAACAGGGCCACTCACTTGGAAAAAAAAAAATGTAACCCTACCACATCATGCAAACTAGGGTAAAAAGGGGTCAGAGGTGCAAAACCCTCCAAAATTTATATACATTTATATAATGCATTTATTAACCTCTTAATTTCTCTGTGAAGTTTATAGGCAGTGATTCTGGCTTGCTTAGATGCTATCTTTGTCCTTCCAAACTTCTTGAAAACTTACAATTTTTTAGGGGAAAGCTTTTTGACACAAGAGTCACTTCTAGAACACTTTATTGTAGCTGAGATCTTGATGAATGTGGAACAAGTTCTTTATCTTGTAAACAGGGGTAGTATTGGCTGGAGTGGCGTGGACAGCTGTCATTTAAGGCCAAGGGAAAGAACTGGATCTTTGATCTCAAGATATTGTCTACAGTGCTTTTCAGATTACGTATGGTTATTTTCAGTGGGTAGACAGCCAATCTAGAAAGCAAAACAATTAATGCAATGTTGCCTAATTTTTAAAGTATTAAAAAAAGAAGCAGTTTTATCTGGCATTCCATTGTGAAAAAAATGCTGATACTCCAATAGTCCTCCTTTGAAACACCAAAGTTTAATGTTGTTTATTGATGACAGTCTTGTATGAAGAAAATTCATGAATGCAGACAATATAACATCTTTGCAATGAATGCTTCATAATCTCTTCTTTTATTTAGGCATCTGTTTTAGATGGAATGCTTTAAACAATGCAGTCTAAAGTGTAGGCTTTCTCCTTGTGGGTAGTCTTGACTGAAATCATAACCTGTCTTCCTTTTCTGTCTTGGTGTATTTAACACAAAGACAGCTTGTGATGCTGGAAATTATGATCAGTATTGCAGTAGAGCTAATTCTGCTTTCTGTCCCTTTCCTTCTGTAACCAAAGTACCAAAAGTTAATCAGGATATTGCAGGGATGATGCTTTTGTCCTCATTTTCTTGACTTCTAAGGTGCAATTGGGACATCAAATAGGAGTAGTAATATCTGAGAGATATACTTTATCACATGAACATTTGAGGAGAGTAGCATGATGCTCAGCACTGTGTTTCTTGCACATCTGTAGTAGGTTAATGTGCTTCATTGTGGGATTCTTGTATTTAAAGAGATAGCTTTGTATTTAAATTCATGTTTTGTTCCTTCTGATTTGATCCTGAAATTCAAAATGAGAGAAACAGCTGGGATTTTTATTGAATAAAATATCAATGTGTGTGGTCTTTAGCTCTTGCAAAAAATTAGGAAACTGCAGCAAACCCTATTTTCTAGGGCTTATTCTATTTCAGAGCATAAGCAAATCCTTACTTTACCCTCTCTATCCATTCTATCCCTCCAAGAGGAAATACTAATATAACTTCTCCCTTCATTTGGAAACAAGTCTCGCATAATTTACTATTCAGAACCCTTCATGGTTTCTTTTTCAGCTTCTGTGCAGATGCAGACCTGTATGTTCTTATGAAGAGAATTATCCACACTAAAAATTAAAGGGATAGAGAACTTCCAGCCTTCTTTAATGACATGGGACTAACTTTACTATGACGTTTTCCATGCAACACTTCAGTTTGCACATAGATATTGATTTACCATCTTCAGATGATGATTGTTTACAGTAAATACTATGGTGATCTGGTTTTGCTCCATAAACTTTGTACATTTGAGAACTCTGGCTTTACTTTGTAAGGGTTTTCAGAAATCTTTTATGATAGAACAGACATACTGCAGTCCTTGATTAACATTTCAGAGATGTGAATGTGATTACCAGTTTAAATATGGGGTTTTTTTTTACTTTAGGGATAGAAGTCAGCCATTCTCTAACATGGATAAATACGTTTTTACATAGCATGAAATTGGAGAAAAGCTTATGGCTTATGGAAGGACACTAAGGAAGTACATATAGGCATCATATTGCATAGCAGATACTGCAAATGATTTGTAGCTATCACTGTTTACAACAAATAATGTAAATAGACATATGCAGGAAAGTTTAACCTACTGTTTATCTTCTTTAAATGGTATGAAAAAGGAAAATAAAACCAGAGTCTTGCTTCCAATTCACCTTTAAGATGGACTGGTGGGTTCTTTCTAGAGCTTTCCAACAGAGTTGAGTATTCATACTTATTGAGGACATCAGGTCCTGTAAATGTCATTCATATTAGCACATGGAGGAAAAATACCCCAGAAGGTGTTTAGCACAGTGAATCATTGGTAGAAGAGGCAAGTTGTAATAAAAACTAATACATAAGCTTTCCAATTATCAGGTAGTAAAGAGCATTTTGAACGCTCAAATGTCTTTGTAGGTATATTCTGCACATTCAATCTGTCTTTTCATTGCATAGTCCCTCTTTGACTGGTATTTGTATTTGCTGAAGGTAAATAAGGGGTTAATGCCATTTGTGCTGCAGTTGAAAACACTCAAAAGTGCAACAACATTTATATTTTATATTTGTCTAATAGAAAAATGCGCACAGACGTGAGAAGGTGAGTTCACTAAATAATTGAGGAGGACATTGGAAGAAGAAATCAAACACACTTATATGCTTATGATCTTTTAATTAAAGAAGCTTGAGTGAAGATCAGTGGAATTAATTGTAGTTTCCTTAATGGGCAGTGGAAGTGATTTTATTCTCTTTGTAGTATACCCTTGTTATTTGACTGAAGATACCGAAGGTCACAAATGCAAGTGATGGATAAGGCTGGTGGTTCATTTTGACTGAAATACTAAATGAGAAAGTTTAAAATAGGGCTGCTTAACTGCAGATTAGACAAATCAATTGCATCATATTTTTACAATGAGATGCTAAAACTGTCTACCAGTTTTCTCGAATGAAAGTAGTTGCAAACTTCTGGAACTGGAACATAACTTCTGGTGTCTGAATCTGACCACCTTAACTGTGATGCAGTCCTACTTGCCTAAATATGTAATAATAAAAAATTGGTTGCTCTTTACTGTTATGAGAAAGATAGCTTTGTCTCTGCATTGGCTTCTATTCTTGTACCCACTGGAAATGGTAGCAATGTTAGAACTGGCTATGCTGGGGTCAGAGAAGATCATAGAATCATAGAATCATAGAATAGTTTGGGTTGGAAGGGACCTTACAGATCGAGTTCCAACCCCCCTGCCATAGGCAGGGACACCTCCCACTAGATCAGGCTCCGTTTCAAAATAGCAATTATCTTTTCAAATAGATAGAGTTTAAATTACAGCTATCCTGCTTTTTTAGGTTCCTTTCTTCATCAAGTGAAATTAAGAAGTTATTGTGAATCATCCATTGGCAAATACAGTGGACTGAGGTGCACAGACAAATATAGTGGAAGCATGGGGTGAGCAGCTCCTGTGAAACTGGCTGCGTTTGTCTTTGGCAGCTTGTGACAGTCCTGTACATTGGTAGAGGCTTCTTGTCTCTGAAACAGTTACTAAACAGTTTTGTCCTGTAGGCAGTGTCTTTGGGATCAGATGATGCAATTATGCCAGGTGAGTCAGGTGAGTTGTTTTGCACAGCCACAGAAATGGACATAGCTAGAAGTCTAAAGGCCATGCATCAGGCAGTAGAAGAGCTAGAAACAAATACCAGACTCATTCATGGGCTTCAACAGTTTATGAGAATATTTTGTATTTAATTAGTATGAGCACCACTGAAATGAAAGATTCAGGAAGCATCACAGAAAATAAGATAAACTATAAGATACCTGTACCATAAGAAGTCACCATCCTGTTTGATAGAATGCTGACTGCATTGTCTGAGATGTCCAGCGCTACCGTGGGACCAATAAATGAGGGTTCTTTGTATCATCTTCTGATGCTTGTTCAAGTTGTACTGAAGAAATCATAGTCCTATGGAGAACCTCTTACCTCTTCTATCTGTGTTATCTTTTTATGATCTTTACAATGATCTATATGTCTTAATATCCCCTTGAAATCACCAGAGATATTCTGTAAATTGCAAAATTAAATTCTTAAACAGACTTCATTGTCCTACATGCACACTAGAGATTTGTACCCACTCTTCACTTCGCCTGTGGACAAGTGATTCGTTACTTTGAAACTGTGGTAGTGTACCTTGAATATGAGAGTCAGAAACAAATCCTGTGGCACTATTCTTAACAGCTCCCTTGATTTGGCACAGATTGTCACTCTTCTTCTTCCTCCTCTTCCACTTCAGAAACTAGAGAGGAAAACAGGAGTCATCAGCTTTGGAGGTGATGAATGAAGGTCATCTGCCGTACCCAGGGTACAGGTTTACTTCTTTCAGGTTGGCACTTCAGAATCCACAATCCACTTTAAAAAAATTTCAATATTTGTTTGAGAATTGTCAAGTATGAATAAGTGTCTGCTATAAAGCTCTTACTTAACAAGACTAAAATGATAAAAGTTATTTTCCAGGGCTGTCACTATTTGCTATTAGAGAGATTTTCTTTAATTCAAAACTATGCCTTTTTGAACAATCACATATTTTTCTTAATTTTTTAAAAAATCTTTTTCTTAAATTCCTGCACTCATCTTGAATTCTGCATAGTGAATAATGAATGTTATAGTAAATGAAAATTATTTCAGGTTCAATATCTAACAGCTGTGCTCTATGCCAGCAGTACTATCTAGTAAAACGATGAGTGCTTGAATTTTCAAATTAAAATCTAAAGGTAGTTCTTAAAAACTGGGAAACAGAGAACAAAACAAAGCAGCATGATGTGTTGTAAGCTGCCTCTAACACAGCTTTCATTTTCTTTTAATTCTAGGCAGTTCTGTGTCAAGTATCTGGTTATCATGGTAGAAGGTGAGAAGCCTTGATGACAATTAACATAAAAATCACTAGTTTGCTCCACAGACTAGGATGGCTTAGGCCTTTGTAAGTTATGCTGGAAAGATATATATCATGAAAAGTTACCTTGTACAGAACTCATTTTTATGGTGTTTACTGTGTTTCTGAAAACAGCAAGACCTCTTTCATCTGACAAGATCTAACTCCTGTATGACAAAGGCTTGTAGAGCATGTCTGATCTTAGCTCTGCACCTAGCAAGCCTGTCATGTTCTCCATGAAATATAAGGACAGAAAAAGCTGTGGCTTGAAACAAACTTGTTTCTGTCTCTTTACATTTCTCCATCTGACTTCTGATATCTAGAAAGTGGTTTATTGTAAAATGGAATACAAATTTGAGATGAGGCTAGACAGGGGTTTGAGTAACCTGGTCTAGTGGGAGGTGGCCCTGCCCACAGCAGGGGGTTGGAACAAGATGATCCTAGAGTTCCCTTCCAACCCAAACCAGTCTGTGGTTCTATGATGTGTAAGTGCTGCTGATATCCTACTTGGAAATAGGGTTTGTTGAAGGTTTGAAGCAAGTCTAGAACATTCAGTATATGTGGGAGCCTGGAGGTCTAGTCACTGCAAAGTTGTCAGAAACATAAGCAGTTTCAGAGTTGTGCGGCATGAGTGACACAAACATCTAGTATGAATCATGCCATAAAATGATGAGAAAGTAGTGCAGTTTTCTAGTCCACTACTGAACTTCTCAGTAAGTTCCTCTGTGCAAGACTCATCTCCCCTTGTGCAGAATGACGTAGCCCCTCAGAAGTCACTGAAGCGATTCTGATGTGCTCTGACTGAAAGACTAACTTGACAACTTGCCTTTTCCATGCACACATGGCAATCATTCCTTTTAAAAGGCTTTTTGAAAATTAGTGCAGTCTTCTTCCGTTTGGTTTCCCTTGAAGTCCTAGAGAGTAACCCAGTCCATCTGTTTTGCTGGACTGCCTAACCCCACAAACCTTCCAATTTAGACTGCCAGGATGTGTTGAACTAGACATACAGCTATTATGGTCGATAGAGGGTTGTTTTTGTTTTTGAAGGGTTCAGTCAACTACTTTTGTAGTTCATTATTGTTAAAAAGACTTCAACTATGAAAATTTGAAATCAACAAAAATAGAAGTGATCAAAAGATTAAATGAGCTGTGGTTCTCATCTGCCAGAGGCAAATGTGCAAATCACTTCCTGTGATGGTGGGTGTCATCTTGAGTATTCAAGTATGTACTGTCTAGCTTCAGTCAGTCACAAATCAGAATTTGTTCAAAATTTTTTATTTGTTTGTTTTAACACCATGGCAGTCACCCACTTAAAAAACTAAACAGAACAATTCTAAACAAGCTCATAGAATTCACAAATTATAATACGGGAAAGGAAGAATGTGCCATTTGCTGCACTGTTTCTTGTACTCTCCAAAGAGTTAGCTCTTGTATTATAAGGTTGAAAAAAAGACGAAAGGATGATATGTGCATGCAATACAGTTTACAAAATGTGGGTCATGGATGACTTCAAAATACCAAAATACTACTTTAAATGGCTGACAGAAAGCTTTGGATAGAAATTATTTAGAAATAAATCCTTCTAATGGATCCTTAGATTCCATTTTTATTACTAGGACTATTTAAGCTGTATTCTGTACTTTGTGGCATAAGAGTCTGCTCTATGGCATAAAATATGGAATATGTCTTTAACAAAGGAAACTTTCAGAGACTTTTTTATTTTTTGGGGAGATCTACAGAGGGTGTCCTAGGAATGGCTGTCAGAAAACACAGTATTCATTCACGTGCACATATTTGAACTAATCTCAATATCTGGTGTTAGAGAGGAATTTTTCCTCAGAGAATATTGTCAATGAAGCATAGTGTGGAGAAACTTCATCTTTTGCTGGAGCAGTAACCAATGAAGGCACCTTCAGGCTGTACCTAGGGCAATGCAAGTAAAGTGTGGAAACTCCACTTCTTTTCCAAAGTTTCCAAGGGCAGAGCCAGGGAAGGTCCTTCAGGGCAATTCTTTATTCCATCATCAGCAGTTTTCTTTGTAAGTCATTTACATTTTCCCATGCAAAACTTCCTCCTGGTGTTAAATGTAGACGGAGGAGAAGCACATTCAAAAAGAGAGAGGTGCCTGGTACTTTCACACTAAGCTTGTTTGTTGTGGAGGGACATTTCTGTCATCTGCAACGAAGCACGTCTAAGTGCTTAACAGGGAGGGAGCTTCGTGTAAGATGAGGGCTATTATATAAGACAGCTCTCCACCTTAAATGTTTCTTTGCCAATGTCTTTTATATTTATTGTTTTGATGTATTCTTTTTGTGGTGGATAAAGTTTTGATTTTACAGTTTCTTGCAGAAAGTGGAGGTAGGAAGGACTTACATATAACAGTGTACCCATATGTACTTCTTCTGAGCCATTCCACAGAAGAGCTGATACTTGAACCACTGCCAGTTTTGCTGTGAAATCCATGAAGAAAAGGAGACAAATATGTCAGGATATGCTCACAGCGTCCTGGTCCTTTGAAGGCTAGTCTTGTGAGATTCTCACCCATGTCTTCCTCTTTATTGACACATTTTCAGAAAAGAAAGTTCCTTGGTTCTTCTTTAAACAGTCACAGTTTTCCTACAGATGAGAATGAAATGCTGATATTAGCTAGGAGACCTGTTTCTTTCAGTTTCTCCTTGATGGACCCCAAGTTACCTATTGGCACAGCTGATTTCTCTTTGGAAGATCTCTAAGTGCCTTCTCTAAGTACTCCACCTGTAGTGACTGAAGTGGCATCCAAAAACAATGCACATAAAAATCTGCAAAACATTTCTCCTACCAATTTCTTTTTCACCCTGTTGTTACCTCCCTTGGTTGTGAGGGCATTTGAAAAATTTGTTCACTTAGTTTTGTGCAATTCAAAGTAAAGAACAACGCCCAAAGGATTGAGTTGACCAAACAAAGACCTTAAATCATGATGTTGAAATCAGAGGGAGTGCTTAAAGTAGTAAGCTCTTGTCTTTACCAAGTACTTTTAGAAGATCAGGCAACAATTTCTTGTAATCCCTTAACTGTAGCATCTTGGGTAAAGGTTGAAGTTGCTGCCTATTATTTTGCCAGATCTCTAGTATCTTTCTGCCAATGATGTGTAGGAAAAGAGCAGCAGCAAACTGTGCACTGTACAAGCAAATTAGTAACTGTCTAAAGAAAATTACTGAGGGTTCTAGAAAAGAAAATAATGATAGTAATAATTATGAAAGCTGATTCTATTTTGAGCAGAATATTGCCATCATAGTTTGGAAATTTTGATGTATAAGGTCAAATACTTAATGAAGACATCCAGCTATTATTTTTAATTTAACCTATCAGAGCTCACTTTTTTAATCTAAGCCATGTTTCAGATGTAAATTGAACTAGTAACATCAACTGTTTTCTTCTGATGCAAGAAGTTTTATTGATTAATCCATTTTGAATTGATGGGATTAGAGTTTCAGATTCAGTAGTGTGTTTCTCCTGTGAGCAGAATCTGGTTTTTGATTATGTATAACCTAATTGAAAGTTTAGAACAGTAAATAAGGAAGAATAAATTTTCTGCTTTTCTATATCACAGTCTAGTTTTTGTAAGTAATAGCTTTTATTAGTGTATCAAGGATTTACTTGGTGGGCTTTGTATTTGAGATAAGGGGAAAGTATCTCTTCATGTTTAGCAAAACTGAACAGGTACACACACGTATTGCCGACCAGACAATCTGTCTATATCCAGATTACAGTTTGTCAATCCCTCAGTACACAAGAGATCTTTGGTAATTTGATTATTACTCCAGCCTTTTAACATGGAGTTGATTACAGCTTTGTTTCCTGCTCATACTGTCTCTTTTTCATGTCATCTGTGTATATAACTTCTGGTAAGTGCAGTATGTGCTACCATTTAGACTCGATGGAAGAACTCTCCTGACACATGATGAAAAAAGTTTTTCCATTTTTCCTCTTAGTTGTCATTTTAATACCAAACTTCATCTCCAAGTCCTGCTGAAAGTAAATTAATTGCATAATAGGTACCTTTGGAATACCTTCTTTTGTTATATAATGTATATCGATGTAATAATCTTTTTACATATTTAATGAACCTGAATGGTTTTCCAGATGACTGAGCATTACACACATGATTTAAGGAGAATGTTGATTGAAAGGTAAATTTTTGAGCCTTATACTAGAAGGTAGCTAGATCTTACTGCAGCTTGTTTTTTACAGAGTCTAGAAATCAGAGAAAACACTAGCTTGTGTATTACATGTTTTTAACAAATATTTTTTAGACTTTTGAAAGTTTGCACACACAAAAGCTTAAGCTTGCTAAGTTCATCTGATCTACTACACATTTGCATTAAAATTTAGCATTTATAAAATGCCAGTAACACACAGTTCAATGGACTAAGGACTGCTTGCCTGGCAAACCTCAGAAAGTTGTCATTAATTGGAAATCACAGCTGACTGGAAAAGTTTAGAGGATAAATGCATAAGTACTAGTTACAACTCCAATGCTAGTAACCCTTTTCATTAGGCATCCAAAATAATTGCAAAATTACTACTGCATGAGTGAAGTCCAGGACTTCAAAATGTAGTAAAACCATATAAAATAAGAATTGAACAGAGAAGATGGACAACACAGTCCTGTGTTCACGGAGCATTTTACAGTTCAACCCTTCCAGCTCATAGGAAAAAAGTTCAGTTTATTTGATTTCCATATAAAGGATGATCCTAAAGAGAAAATACGGAGTGCTAACAAGCACTAAGAAAAGTATAGATAAAAGTAGTGGCTAGATGCAGACATTTTATAAATTCAGATTAGAGAACAACAGCTGAGAGAAACTGTCCATGCTGTCTATTGGTTTATTCACATCAGGATGAAGAGTCTTTTTACAGGACTGTTTCAGCCCAACACAAAAAGCTTTAGCCGAATACAATTTATTGCATTAAATCCAGTAGCAATGAGTTGAAATTGAATAGCCTGTGATGTCTTTCCAGCTATAAATTCAATCCAACTTTGACATTCTGAAAATTGAACACTGAAATTTCAGTCTCACTAAAATCAGCGACTGTATTTCAGTTTCTTTTCTTTCCAAGCTGCAGGACAGGTGGAGCCAATTTTTTTCCCCTGTGTTTGATCATCTCAGGAGATGGGAGTTCAGTTGCCCCTTCCTTGCATATCCTACTGTTTTGTAGTACTAGACTGAATTTTCTTGGCTACAGTGCTATGAATCTTATTGCATATTAATAGCTGGTGCTCTCATTGGTGCTTCAGTCAGTTAATGTTAAAAGTAACCCATGACTGATACAGAAGTCCTCTATATTATTACAATTGACTTCACTTTGCAATCAAAACGACCATCTTCGTGTTTCATATTCTGAAACTTTAGTCTTCCTTCAGTCTGTCTTCTGCATTATCATGAGGCCAGGCTTGAATATTTGCTTATTCAAATCTTTCGATTACACTTTTGATATTCTCTGGATAATGTCAGAGTGAAGATGAGTGCATAGGAAGAAAGCAGCATGGGAAGCAGAGAGCTGCCAAAGGTATTTGATCCCTTGCCTCTTGACCAAATCCTTCCAGCTATGGTGTCCTCTGATCTTGGGGATGGGAATCTCTCTTACATGCACTGCACTCACTCAGAGTGCAACCTGTGTATTGCAGACAATGGGTTTTCCTCTTGAGTACTGAGTCCAAGTTTCCACTCCCACAATCAGAGCAGGACTGAATATGGACAAGCCAAGTGCACGGATTTTTTAATTTATAAGTTAAAATTATGTATTAATAACATGTGCAAGAAAAACTTCTGGTTTCTGTTTATGAATTTGTATGTGTATCTGCTGCTCAAGTTTTGGGTTTTGTTTGTCTTGCGTTATTTTATCTTTCTGCTGCTTTTGTTTTTCCTTTGAGCTGAAATCATCATGAACTTCACTCCAGACAGGTCTGTGAAATAAAAGACTAAATGAATCATTATTTCTGGTTTTAGCTTGCAGCCAGTTCATTCAGATAGATTATATTTCTAAACTTTGTGAGATGCGCAGTCTCAAATGACATGTCCCAAGAAATGCTACAGAAAATGCTGATTTATTATCACTCTCCCCTTTAAAATGCAACATCATTAAAAAAAGAGAAAAGTCACATTAATTTAAATACAAATAATACAGTAAATGATTGCTCTCTGTCAAATACTGGTGGTTCAAAGGAAGGCAGTTTTCTTTGATTTCTCCTCTGTTAGATTTCTCTATCAGAACAATGAATTTTGAGTTCATATATTTTTTCATGGTTTTATTTTGATTCATGGCTCACAGTATGAATGAAGGGATAGATACAAAGCAGATTTTCTGCCTCATCACACTGTGCAGTCCTCAGTGTCCTGAAAATTGAACTAAATCCTCTGGGTGTAAAGTAAGAACAAACAGTTCATTCCCTTCTGCTCCTCTAAGCCACATGAACTTAAATATTAATGAAACTTTCATGAATCGCACATAAAACATACCTCCCCTTAGTGCTGGAAAAGAATTATGGCTACTGCCATACAGCCAGGATAATAAGAATCAGAATCATAAAACAGTAATTAATACATTTCTGAACAGAGCTATTTTATTGTGAATATGCTAATTAAGAATGATAGATAGCAGTGATTGAGGGGCACATAATGCATTTGGTCAGCATAAGTGAAAGGTCAGTTATCATTTTGACTACTTTAAGTGAAAATGTTTTCCCTTATGTCAGTGATTTCACAAACCACAAACGTCAAAGTGAAATGTCTTATGCCTTCTCATAGATTCTCAGTGACGTGACAGGAGAGGAGTAATAGAAAGTGTCAGATTTGTTATGGGCTTTCTGACCGAACAATCAGAAAGGGAAAGGAATAAACCCCCCCAAAAAAACCCCAAAGCAAAACAAACCCAAAGTAAATACTAAACTTTGGTGTTTTGAGTGTGTTCAGTTTGGCGTGATTCTCTGAGAAGCTGTAAAAGGGACTGGCTTTCCAAAGGCGGCAACTCCTCCTGGTGGAAAATGATTCAATGAGACTGGACACTTCAAAGTTTTCTTTTGAAAAAACTCATCCATTTGATCAAAACATTCCATCATGGTTTTAGAATATTTCTAAGTTACTAGTTTTCAGGAAAGTGGGAAAGGGAAGCTTTAACTGCCAAACTAGGGATGAATTCAGACATTATGGCTTTGTCCATTGAAGAGACCAATCAGAAAGGGAGCTCATGCTCTGGCAGTAGGAATGTGAGACATCTCACAGATGCTCGTACCAGTGCTACATGTTTAACTTCACTTGTCATCTCTGTGTTCTTCATAGCTTAAACACTTTCTATTTTTCTTTAATACTGTGAAACCATGATTAAAGTTGATAGAAAAAATCCTGTCCTGAGGCTATTAAGACCCTTGGATAGTTTATGCCTATGCAAAAAAACTTTATGAAAAACATCAAGATGACTTTTAAAATTTTGCATTATTAAAAAAATCACTTGATATTTTTATCTTTTGTATTATGTAATTCCTCCTTAGGGATGAGCTGCTGCATTTAAGAAAGAAATAGAAAGTGGAAAAAGGAGGTATATGAAGAGAAAGACATTTAATTCAATTCTTTGATGTTTGGGGTTTTTTTTTACATACTAGCTAGATACAATAAGAATTGTATCTCCTTGCACAAGAAATTGCTACTTGATAGTGCTTCTAGTAGAGTCTGAGGGGAAGTTTGAATAAATTATATTAGTGTGTTTTAAGGTGAGTGATTGTGTAGGTAAGTGGTTGTGATCAGTAAAACTGATCAGTACAGCAGAATAGCGTGCAACAAAGTCAAAGGTCTTATCTAAAAGTCACAAAGGGACTGGAAAACTCATGAGAGACTCAGTTGCTCAGTGGAAAGGAAGAAGAACCGACTTGCCTGCAGGTTTGCTCTGGCATAAATGGCATTTGAATATACCGGTTTCTATGGAAGCACCTCAACATTGCTAAAAATGAGAAACAGTAATGAAATGATAAAGGCTTTTTCTGTCTTTCAACTCCTACAAAGTGCCAGTGCCAGGGTAGGCCCTGAGCCAGGTTGGGCAAGACCACCCCCCATGGCTCGCTGGGATGGGCTGGAAGGAAACCAGCCTCCCATTTCCAACTTGAGTATGCAGCAGGGAAGATTGTAACTAGGGGCTTATGTTTTAGTGTAATGCTAACTTAGATGGGCAGCTCTGGGCACACTCTCCAGAAGCCACTAATGACGTCACAGTTGTGTAACTTGAACAGTCTCTGTTCTTTCTTGGGCTGCCAAGAAAACTGCAACCCAAAAAGACTGTTATGCAACTGCAAGTGAGAAACTTGGGCCATTGCAGACAGCTGCATCTTGACAAATGGATTTTTGTCCGGTCCGGCTTTTCAACTCATTTTTAACACTAATAGGACCATGATTTTCCCATATAGGCTCCTTCTCTGGCTATGACAGTCTTGGAGAGTTGGAGCTGTTAAACCTGGAGAAGAGAAGGCTATGAGGAAACCTCAGAGCAGCCTATCAGTACTTGAAATGAGCCTACAAGAAAGCAGGAGAGGGACTGTTTGCCAAGGCATGGAGCAATAGGAAAAGGAGCAGTGGTTTTAAACCAGAGCAGGGCAGGTTTAGATTAGACATTAGGAAGAATTTCTTCATGATGAGGATGGTGAGACACCGACCCAGATTGCCCAGAAAAGTGGTGGAAACTCCATCCCTGGAGACATTCAAGACCAGGCTTGATGAGGCTCCTGTACTTGACTTAGTACAGGATGTCCCTGCTCACTTGCAGGGTGGTTGGACTGCTTGACCTTTAAAAGTCCCTTCCTACCCTGTGGTTTTGTGATGTTACTATAATGCATAGTACTATATTATAACGACATCTGTAGTTCCACTTCTATTTAGCCTACCTTTCTGAGTAATAAAACTGCTGACAATTTTTGAAAATGTCTAAGATCCACTAGAAAATTCTGATGAAACTAGGTGTTCTTTGGAGGAGTGAAATTTTTTCATACATCTATTTTGTCTGGACCTGTAATAAGAATAATATGTCTACAAAAGACCTCCTGCATCACTAGCTTCAACCCCATGCAATAGGGATGTCACATTGTCCTTTTTATAACTTGATCACTTTCTATTTTAAAATACATAGAACTTTTTCCCCGACTTATTTTTGTGAAAGCAGCATTCCAGAAATATGCTTGCTATAAATCAACTTTGCATTTCTGTCCTTAATTTATGCCTGACCATAACTGGTGGAAAGTAGACAAATTACATCATTAATCATTTATCCTCACTTCTGTTAGAGCCTGCCATTTATGGGAGCGTCATCTTAGTAAAGTTATTGAAGTTCTTGACTTTAGGAAAGCAGAATATGTGGTATCTGGGAATTTGAGTGTCAGGAAGTCACCTTGTCTATGAGTGGGTGTTTTCTGGGTGCTGGTTGTACTCTGGCTTAGTGTTTGCATATCCTTTCTCTGTACTTGAGGGGAAGATGAGGCCCTTGTCAGCCAAGGAAAGCATTCACTGAACTGCTAAGTGTGCATGATAATTTACCTTCAGGCAAGATATAAAGTATAATCTCTTCAGTTATTGATCTTGCATTTGAACCGTTGAAGCAAGTTGTAGATTTTCTCAGGGAATTACTATGAGTAATTAAAAGATGAGATTTGCTGGCTCAAAAGGAGATGATAGAAGATGGTAGAAAGGGAGAGAGGTTATTAGTGACACGCAGGAAGTATAGTCGAGGGACCACTTTTTTAAACAATTTGTCTAATGTCTGTGGCACAAAAAGAAGAGTGCAACTATGCATTTGGGAAATTAAGATGAAAATTTACGTTTAACGTGGCTGGTTACAGTGGTTGTTATACAGAAGTACATCCTGAAGCAAAACCAAAGAAGTAGCACTCTTGAACCAGGTGCTGAGGACCAGAGTCAGTCTCCTCTTGCTTACTCTTCCACCCTTTGATTTTTGAATTATTTACTGAAAAATTGTATTAACCCAACAAAGTTTTAGTCTGGGTGGAAATCAAGAATCCATATCTTCTATTTTTTGTGCATGTGGTGTAACGGATAAGCTAGAGGAAAGTGCTACCACACTTGTCTCCAAATGGATGTGTCCCCAACTGCTCTGAAATTTTTCTGCACTCAGTGCAGTGATTTTTGTTTAAGACATTTCAATGTGTTTTCCCTATTTTCCAGATTCCTGCTGAGCTTATGTAGGATACAGACAGGGAGCTTCTGCTAGTGACAATGTGGAGAACTTCATGCGGCTGAGGAGCTTTCAGGTGAAAGCCACAGCTGTTTTCAGGGTTAATGGCTGCTAAGCAGGGCTCACATAGCTCAGAGTTTTGGATTCAGGCACCTCAGGACAAACTAAATCCTGGTTTAGATGCATAAAACCTTCTTTGGATCTGAACCAAATGCTTTATTTTTATGTTTGGAGAAATGTTGCAGAGAATGTAAGCACTGCTGATTTAGACATGCAGATAGAAATGAAAAAGCAAGAATTTTATGCATAAAGAAGTGTTAAAAGAAATTCAGATTCAGATTTAAGCCTATGAAATCAAGGAAATCCTGAGGTAGGATTACTACATTAATCTTTCTGTCCTCCTCCACCAAACTCAAACTCCCTTTGTCCAAACATTGTTTATTCTAGCAAATATAGTTGTCTGTGTATCTGCCACTGGGGTAACATTTATTATCTTCATGTGGAACAGTTTATTATCATGTAACTGATATAAACTGTTAAAAACATGTTGTGTCTGTGATCTTTCTTGGCCCACCAGCGCCTGATTTGTTAACCTTCTGAGCCTGCTGTGAACCTTGCCTAGTTTTCAGTAACATGGGCAAAGACTGTAGGCCTGGAGGCTCTGCGTGGCTATGGCTGTACTACTTGTGCTTTTATTTTTCTTATCATTTGGAACGTGCATTATGTTAGATGGGATAATCTGTGGCAGTTGTATTTTTAGTCTATTATAAAACTTGAAAAACATCTAAAATTCTCATTCTTTCCCCAAATAATAAGTAGACACTGTATAATGTATAAATATATAAATGCTGTACTTGTTTTCCCATTATTTATCAAAAAAACCATTGTGGTGTATAAATTCCATCAAACAATGTCTGCATTGGGAGAAAGAATAACTATTGGTGTCTCTTCTAAAAATTATTCTATTTGCTTAGTGGGACTACATATACATTTTAAAACAACCAACCAAATTAGGGTATGATAAAATCATGCTTTTCTAGTTCTGCTTGGCTTCCTCTTCCAAAGTGTCATCTCTTCCTAAAATAATGAAGAAATATTTCTTGAAAGATGAGCAGCTTCGTCCCAGTGGGAATCCCATCCCCAGAAATCCAAATACTTCAGCTCAATGTTTTGGGGCAGGGAACAGCATTTTTCTGTATAGAGATGGTAAAATAGGATAAATCATACTTAAATTCTTACCTTCTTCTTTGTAACACATTTGGATGCCCTGTTGTGATATTGTGTTGATATTTGTTGTGGATGTATGAATCTGTCAATGTGAAGCTGGAACCCAAAAAAGTAGTGAGCGCTGAAGAATGTCTCTCTTTTCACAAGTGCTTACAGGTGAGCAACTGAGTGGCTATTTTTTAAATAGGGAGTAAACAAACATTTTAATGTGCAGCCTGTGTTTTCCATATTGAGGCATACTAAAGGAGTTGATGATTTTAAACTACATAATCACTGCAATATTTTGACTTTTGAAGCTATATTTTAATGAGTGTCAATTTTGTAGCTTGTTGCTTTTTATTAGACTCACAAGATCCAAATATATCACCAAGATTTCAGGAAACTCATAAAACTACTTTTTTGTTGCAGAAGACATTATTTTTAATGCGTCTTAAAGCACAAATGTTTTCCTTGTACTTTTGCATGTAATGAGAAGTATTCCTACTCTCTATGCACACATACTACATTTGTGCATTATAATATAGCAGTATAGATCCCCATTCATAAGGATTTCCCATGCATTTAAGATGGGATTAGTGGATGGAAAAGTGTATTTAGAATTAGAGTTTAGATCTGCAGGTATGTGCTGTTTACAGTGGAGACAACCACTGCTGGTCTTTACAAGAGCGTACTTTTAACTTAATATTTTAATCTGCACGTGGTTCAGATCTTTACAGCAGTATTTTTAAATGTAGTCTCCAGCCATTAGCTTCTTAACAGTGGCAGGTAATTAAAAAATATACCCTATTTAACATTTATTACAAATTTTAGGAATGTTTGAGGAGAGCATGTTTAAAATAGATACGATTGCTTAAAGCAAAAGAAACATTGGTCTTACCTTTTGTGTTGCCTCAGACAGGCCACTACACAGTAGCAGGATATGAGGAAGCAATGTGTATTTGCAGATATAGGAAAGGAAATATGAAAACTTAGTTTTAATACTTGCTCGTTTATACAAGTCTGTTATCGCCATGAGATTAATGTAATCAAAATTACTGTCCTAACATAATACATTGTAGACTAAAAGTGATTAGATGCATTTTCAAATTTATGTTTGTGTTTATATTTTACTTAGTGGTTTAGGCTGTGAAATTTTGGCCCAGGGGGCTAAACCTAAAGGTTTTCAAAATCAAAAATCAATGGCTAAAATACGTTTGGTGGGAGGGAATAATATAATTACACATAGCTTTTTGATAAACAGACCAAATTATGCTTCAAAGGACAGATGTGGCTTTAATAATCTGAACCATTTGCATTTTCAGATTAAATCCTGCTTGATTGCATTGTACTTGATATGTATACTTAAATCTATATGTTAAATGTTATACTTTGATATAGAGCATATTGTTTGACTTTGTTCTTATGATCTGACAAGCTTCATTATATAATAAACTAGTTTAAATAAATCTTAAAGACATAAAAGTGTTCTTGACAGTAAGAAAAAAGTTTGAAGCACACAAATGATGTATCGGTTAGATGTTCCAGAGAGAGTCAAAGCTTTTTTCATTCAGATCTTTGAACATGTGTTTTGAATAAAGCTGTAAGGCATTTTCCAGTAACCAGTGTTGTATTACAAAAATGAGTAAAGTAAAACAAAAGGAAAACATGTTTCAACATTTTATTCAGTATTGTCACACATTGTTGCACATTTCCAGCTGGAAGTAAATGTGACGTTTGTAATGCTAATTTTTCAAACCTAACCTTTTATAAGATATAAAATATTACTTGGGATGGGGTGCCCTTGTGAAAAGAGCAGGAGTAATGAAGTACTCGATCAGGGTTCAATTGGATTCCTAATGGCTTGAGTGCAATTATACTGCCAGTTTGTTGCAATCAATCAAAACCATTTCTGTATTGCTCTCTTAAACTGTATCTAGTGGTAACTGCTGATAAGCAGGTTACAGAGCACTTGACCTGATATACTGGCAGTGTGCATATCTCACAAAAAACAACAAATAATGCTGTTAACATTCTCTGTCCCAAGTGAGGAAACCCCCCTGATTTGTTAATAGAAAAAAACACGCTGTCGCTTTGTTCCATGTTATGTGTGGTGGATAAATCTGAACATAAGCGTAATGCAGAAGAGCATAAGAAAAATGCAATATGTAATTTTGGTGTTACACATCTAGCCCCGTTAATTGTGGGCTGTACTTAACATTAATTAACTCACAAAAAATAGAGGGCTCATCTAGTTGCTCCCCTTTTTGTCTATCAAAATGACAAATCGCCAGCCTCCCTCAGTGAGGAAAGAGGAAAAGGAGGAGGAGCAGAAGAGAAGGAGCACATGCAAGCAATTTGGTTGTTAAAAAAATGCCAAATTAGAAAAAAAAATAAAATGGAAAATTAAAAATCCTACAATTAAATTTATAGAAAGATGGATATAATTTATTTTGGTTGTATTTGTCCAGGGTCATAACATATTAGCCTGGAAATATAATCTAAAACATACCACATATAGTGTTGCTAATGGGACATTTATGCTAAAGGAACTTATTCCTATATTTCAGGATAGGAAAAATATACTGTAATGTTTCACCAGAAGGCATTCCTGTAAAAGTGAAAGCTAACTAAATAGTTTTTACTGTTAGTTGAAAATAGCATACACCCAAAGACCTTCTTCCATGTGAGATATGGCTGAACTTGGCAAATGTGTCCTTTCAGGAAGGCTGACTGTCTTAAATTGTCAGAAGTCTCCTCTTCCTCAGGAGAGTGGGTACGTCCTCACTAACCATTGCCTAATTTTTATCCCACTACACCTTGGTAGGCACCTCCAAGAGTGGCAATATAAAAGTGTTTCCCTATTTCTCTCCTGTTTCCCACAATTTCTCTGCTGAGTCTGGTAGTAAGAACATCATACTATTGTAGCAGAACAGAGTGGATATCAGCAGAATTTTCACAAGCTGCTTCACAAAATTTTCACATTAAAATGTTGTTCCCATTGAAGACAGAAGTATTAAATACATGCATCTCACACAAAGAATATCTGCTTGTTTCCTAAGCAAGTTCTGTACTAAATGCAAAATCAATAAGACTTTAATATATAGCTGTGCCACTTACACATGTCCCAAGTATCATCATGTAATTTTAAAACATGCTTAAAACATTGACTTTCTCAGTATTTAGTCTGTATCTTTACCTGCAGTTCCTGACTTGGCAGGTGTATAGCTGAAGTTTCAGGTTCTTGGAAAACAAAACAAGCACTTTTTCATTGCACAGAGAAAAACTGCAACTAGAAAAGAAAAGCAGGAAGGCGAGGATTTTTTTAGAAAGAATTTGGTTAAGGACAAAACATAATTCCAGATGGTCTTTCTTATATTGTACTGCTTTATATACAGGACCATCTGTAACTCTTTAGTTAATTTCCACCAGTCTAATTCTGTACTTGCATGTATGTATCTAGAATAGATTTGACCAAAATATGGCACTTTTATGTACTGTTTGTGGGATATTTTCAGAGTAATATGTAGCAGAGCTTGGATACTCTGCCCTTTCCATAGACAGAGAATGCCAAAGGGTAGGAGAATGGCCTCCTTTCCTGTCTTATCTGGTTTTTTTTTGAAAACAGATAATCTATTTTTTTCTAAACTCAAAGGAGTGCAATAAGCAGATTTAGTTCATCATGTGTGGATACACTGAAAAACTCTTCATGCTCATTTTATCCCAAAATATTTATTACATACCCCTTTTATATTAGTGCTTAAAACACCCATACATTTGCTGCATTTAAAAATACCTTGCCTCTATTTTTCCAAAGATAGTCATTTAAACCTTTCAAGATAATGGTGGGAAGTTTTGTGCAGAGGCCTCTATGTAATGGTAATAACATTTATCCTTTCCACCTCGAAATGGCAGTTTTTGAAAGACTTGAAACTGCAGAGTGGATTTTGTTTGCGTGAATTTTTAATTGACCATACTGAAAGAAAATGCAGGGAAAAAATGGAGGAAGGAAACATCTGAAAACAGCAACATGTCTCAAGTGTTTGTCACTCATTTTTTGTTGTCAGAACGTCTCCTCTCTTTGTACAACCCAACTACATTGTAAAGTACTAAATAATGTGTGCCAAAGTGATCCAATCTTGCAATTGCATTAATGTGAACACATTTAAGAGCTATTTAGGTATTTGTTCTATACAAATTGTAAAGAGTAATATAATTCTGTCACCTCATTTATTCATATTCCACTATCCAATTTTCATTTCTTACTGATATACTCACCTATTTTATTTTTACTGGCTTGCTTTCTTCAATTAAAAAATGCAGTGCAGTACTTTTTGTGGGCCTTACACATGCTAAGAAATAGATTATGCCATTTTTCTTTAGCACCATTTTTGTTTTCCCTTATTCCGAGGCTAGATTTTAGAAGAACAATAACATTGCAGCTGTCTGTTTCTCCTTGTAGATCTTTCATAATGGGTGTTTTCAGGCAATGAAAACCACAGAGCGCATGGATCAAAAAGAGTAGGATTCAGGTGATGAAAGCAATTGTTTCTTGGTGCCGGTCTTGATTTTTCTTTGAGTTTGTGCTGAAAGGTTGAGGTTGAAGTCAGATACTAATTTTGCAAGTTCTTTGGATTGCTTAACCATCCCCATGTTGTTGGAAGGTGGCTGACTCCATTTTCATAACCATCTGAGGAGCAGATTTTCTTATTTCTTGCTTGGAAAACTTCTAATCCCTTTACATAAAAATAGGGAAACTGCAGATACTGCTCTGATTTGCTCCTGTGGACTGAAATGGCTTTCCCTATTATCTATGTCTGGGAATAACAGAAATCTGACATATCTGTTGTAATAGCATGTTTATTACATATATTTCAATTTGTGACTAACACTACTGGTCAGAAATACCAGTGTCTGTGTCTGGAAAACAGTCATAAGCCACCTGTGGACCCCAAATAGATGCTGTCCATGGAAGGAATGTATGCTGGAGCAACCCAGTGCTCATTTGCTAGTTGTTTTACCTAGATAGCAATATGTGAAATGGAAAGGGTTTTTGTAATTCAGCTACTTCAGTAAAGTGCCTTTTGCAATACCCAACTGCTTAGCTGTTTTAAAACAAATTATGGAAGTGTAGGCATCAATGACAGTGAAGAAGATAGGGAGTTAGTAGGGTCTCTGGAAAGAGTGAGAGCATGGGTTTAACTAGGATGCTTTTCTGGCTGCCAAACTGAGAGAGCAGGTGTTGGCATTTATGTTCCAGCTGTGTAAATTGATGGTGGGCAGTTGTTCATATGATCTTCTTTGGCACAACATTTAGGGACCTACGTGTTGTGAAGCAGAGAGGCTGGGCTCTCCTGCAGCCCTTAGGGGGATGATGTTACTGTTGGCTGCTGCTGAATCAACCTTACCAGGAAGTCAGAGTGGGTTCCAGTATGTTTCTCTTTTTCACTTCACTGTCTTAGTCTTGTTTTATCTCCTCACCTTTCAAAGGAAAGAAATAAACATCTGAGTTGGCTGCAACCCTGTAACAACTTTCTCTCAAAGTGACAGGCAAAATAAATGGCAAAATGATATTGTTCAAAATCACTCATTTCAGACAAACTGCTATAAATTCACCAACATTGTAATCACAGATACTGAATATAGAAGGATAAACTTACTTTCCAAATGAGGAGTTTGCTCTGCTTTTCCTGGTCTCCTATGGTCAATTGTCTTATAGTCATCAGTGTGTTATTTGAGGGCCTCCAACTATCAATTAAATGTGACTGTCAGTCTCATACAGGACCCATGGTATTTTATTCAAGCATTCAGTCTGTCTACTGCAACTTATCTTAGTTCAAGATTTCATAGTTTTGGAAAGTAGGCCACCTAATCTAGTCACACATCTTTCTGCATTGTCAACTGGAATGACATTGTAGAAGGCTGAGTCCTAAGAGCGCTGGAACTCAACTCTTACCAGTGGGGAAATTTTATTAGAAGAAATAAACCCTAAAGAAGGCACCATCCTTCTACTATAATGGTCTATTTCCAGAGCCAGGTTTGGTTGTGAGTTCATCTTGTTTTATCTTTCCACAACACAGGTGTATTGAATGACATTCTAATTTAATTTCCAGAAAATATCAGTATTTTCTTTCTGTTTATCTATGGAAACATAAGAATAATATAATAACATTCAATTTTTTAGTGAACATCTGCAATAGATGTTGTTCAAAATATATACAATATTCATCTGGTATGGCATTTGAAGTCTTATTAGTTTACCTGAAAAATACTTAAATAATAAACTTGTTCAGCATTTGTGCTGTAAAGTAATAAATACTTTATAAACACAATGTAGGCTCAGCACATTCCTCAGTGTCCAAAAATTCACTCATTAAATCCTCAAATGAACCCAGCAGTAATTGTGACAACTGGCAGCACTAACACAATAACCTGCAGAAGATGAATTACTAAATGATTGCAGCTACCAGAGTTGCGCTCACAGCCTGCGTAGGGGCCATAGACAAATGTAATTTGGTTTAGTGAATAACTGGCAGCTTAAATTCATGGGTGCCAGGGAAGAAGAAAAAAATGTGTTGAGATTTCAGCATCTTTGGGATAACTAAGAAATGCATTTTCATGGGACAGTAACCTTATTCAAAAAGCAAAAGTTTTCAGATGGAAATAAGCATTTAAAAGAAGGGAAAACTTTTACCCAGTCAGTCTGTAATATATATTAGGAGCCAATTTAGGAGCATGCAGAGAGATTTGAATGCTTTGATTATGTATACTCTGATTATATGTGTGTAACAATAGGAATAATCAATTTATCATGTTTTTTTAAAGGAAATTGTATT
>VZTY01002100.1:100000-144658 GCA_013400935.1 Turnix velox
AAAGAGAAATAAAATCACAAGAAAGGAGCTGAGGAGAAAAGGAACCAGTAACTGTGTAATGTCCAGTTCTTAAGTAAATAACATGGCGAGTGTTGAGTTTCTGTAATGAAAACTATGAAGCAATATTTTTATTTTATTAGTAGTTCTGTGAACATGAAAAGATGATGAATCACTAACAAACCGTACCTTTTAACAGGAGGTTATAATAGAAAAAACATATCCAAATTGTTAGATGTTAGGCAGAATAAAATTTATAGAGAAAAAGAGAAAATGAAAACAAAGTACCATGTATCTAAATTCTATACATAATGTAATGTGTGACTAAAATAACAGTGAAAAAGAAATAGCTTCCCATTATACAGTTTAATGTTTTGATAGCCAGTGGAGTTTAATATTAAAATATTTCTAATGCCCCAGTGAACTATTCTGTGGATACTTTTTACGAGCTAAATTTTAAATGAGTATGAGCAATGGGATGAAACCTTTTCACTTGAACACGCTTTGTAAAAACAAAAAGCTTCCTGAGATAGTGTAGGTATGCTGAAAGCTGCATCGACAGAGTCAAACTTTACAGCACTCAAGTGATTTTGTTTTTCTTTTCCATCGTATGTGGCAAGGCTGCTTGTAAAGTCTGTATCAGTCATAGAGAAATACTTGCATTGGTTTTGATCTCTTTGATATTCTGGAGAATGACAGCACATGAGAATGTTTGTGCTTCTAATTGTCCTCATTTTAAGTGATGGCAGAGCACTGAATGGAAAAATAATTTATTGAGTAGTCACACACTGTATGTATATTTCAGTTATACATTTATAGAAGAGCTATTGTTTTGTGTTTTCTGCTGGAGGCTAGTATTATAAAAGAATAGTCTAGAATAGACTCACTCAGTGCATATGTTGTCCATTTGCCTGTCAGCAATAGTTTTGATAGAAAAAACAGGGAGTTTGAGTGACTGCTGGTCTGTCTTAAGGTATGGTAATGAGGCTAATTAGGAGAGATGAGAGCTGAACTGGATATGTGAAGGCAATTATCCGTGAAACTTTTGTCATGCTTTATCTTTATCAGATCTCTCTCTCTCTATTTTTGGCATTTGCCAGTGACACGCAGAATGGAAATATTTCAAGTGATACATATTTCAGAAAAGCAAAGTAAAGAAGGCAGTCAGAGAGAAATTTATATGAGAACATCTCATTATTAAACTGTACAACTTAACAAGAAGATTGTAGTTCACATGAAAAAATCTCACCAGTGTTAATGTCACTTACATTTACATGAATTAAAATAAATTATTTTTATAATAACGAACTTACTAGACACCTACATCTCCCCTGTTAAGTGTACATTGTTTTGTTTGCTCCTTTTCTGTTATGAGTAGCAACAGCAAGCATGTTATTAAATGTGCTTGAAAGAAAAGCTGGCAAAAAGCATGAAAAGAGAGTGAAAAGGCATTTGATTGCAAATTATCAAAAAACCTGAATAATTTTAATTTCTGTTTTCAGGAGGGTGGTGTGGTTTACTTTCTGACTGTTTCTTACGTCATGGCGGTACAAACTGATTAGAAAAGAAGCACTGAACAAAGCAAATGAAAACCAGGTGTCACAAGTCTTGATGAATCAATGCATGTAATCCACAAAGAAGGAAGGTGACAAATAAAACTTGCACATTAATGAGACCATAACCAGGCTCAATTACTAGGCCATTTTGAAGACCTGTAGTAACTTCACATGTCCTTTTATGTTAGACAGAGAAAATTACATCAAAAACCAAAATTGGTCTGGCAGTTTTGCACAGAACAAGAATATGGGAATGACTACAGAAATGCTGCTTTAAGTTATGAGCAAAAGCAGTGCCAGAGATAAGGGACCTCTCTCTTCCCATGCATTATTCCATTTCTCACTGTAGATTGCACATCCTGTAGTCACTGTTGTAAAGATCTGGAGTATAACTTTGTGCGAGAGGGACAACTGAAAATAATCTTTGGATCATTTACCTGTTCCCTATCAGCTTGATTAGGCAGAAACTCCCCATATGCATTCCTGATTCCTTCAGCTCCTCTTCTCCTCTGGTTACAGTCTGCTGTATTATGCACAACTGCTCATTAGTATAAATTTACAAAGAGAACAAATGCACCAGTCTCCAAGTGTCAGTGAGAGGAGGTCTCAAAATCTTCTGATCCAATACCACAACTGAATAAACTGAAGAAGTATGTTATCTGGTTGCAGAAGCTAATTTTTTTTTTCAGTGTGTCTGCATGTCTTTGCTGTAGTTTCCAAGCCAGATGACATTGGTGGTATATAAACACTTAAACCATTTTATTAGAGTACCGCATTGTTGCAACTGGTTACCTGTGGTACTTGTAACAAATAGGTCACTAATGAAGTGTCATTTCCTTGCCTTGTTTGGTTTGTGTTGCAACCTTAATTATATTCCGATTTTAGAATAAACTCTCAAAGTAGTGTACAGGGATTTGACCACACGACTTGCATTAACATTAATCAGAATCTCGTGTCTGAATTCCCACCACAGTACAAATGTACCTTGGGATTGCTAATGGGGATTGTGTGTGGGGTTGGGCATGCAAAGGCTTCACTGGTGCCTTTCTTCCATTCTGAGTCTCCTTCATGGTCTTCACACCTGAAATAAACCATGGCAGTGAGTATTAAAGGCCTTTGCTCATAACTATATCAGGAAGGACAGTGAAAATTGATATTTCCTCACTTAAATCAGCATGAACCCAGCAAGTCCATATTGCTGATACTCTGAGATGGTAGTTGTACCATGTGGGGAACAGTCATATCATTGGTGTAATTGTGAGATTTTGAACATGATGACAAAAGACTGGTTCAGATAAAATCAGGTTTCATCTCATCATCCTCAGCATCAACCAAGACTTTTTATTAGCAGTTTCCATGCTGATAGAGTTTTGCATTCATCTCCATTTTTCTGTTTTTGCATGCAAAATGTCAAAAGTTAGTTGAATAGAGGGCACCTGTTTCAGCAGTTCTTGGAGTCCCTGTGGAGGCAGCACCCAGAGTTTAGCGAGACAGACTGCTCATAGGTCCTCCTGACTAATTAAGTAGGCTCCAGGGGTTAAAGTCATTTTGCTATGGTTGGCCATGGATTGAAAGGTGTTTGTAGTTATTCTTTTTTTTATGCTCATATTGACCCATTGGTAGCTCGTGGCCACAGATTCGGAAACATGGTTATACCATGGATTTAATGCCAAAATGCCTCAAAGAACTAAAAAACACTCAGACATCTCTTTGTGGCCTTTTTAATACACAAATGAAATTCCTCATTACAAGTAAATTTTTAAAAAGCCCCACATAAAGTTCCAGTACCAAACTGAAACGAGTTTCTGTCCAAGAACTGGAGCTAGGGAAGCTCAATTGTTTATTAGTCTACAAAGGTTATGTGTTTTAGCAGCTATATCTTCTGATGACTTATTTGTAGCACCTTTACAGAGAAGGAAAAAAGTCTTAAAAATTACTTTCTATATCTAAGCTATTCCATGCTTTGCATCAGAAGAAACCTCCAGAAGAAAACCTGAAGTTTCCTTGAATATCCTGTTGTGGAATGATCAAGTTTAGCTGACCAAAAACAGGAGGAAGGAGTTTAATTTACTAGATTTCAAAGCAGTTACCTCATAAAGTAAATAATAACTTTTCTTAAAGCTTTCCCATTAGTCCCTATATGTAATGCAAATAAATTAATAAGAACTTTCATATCCTTCAAAGTTTCCAATGATTCCATCACGTCAATACAAACAGTTTCTATCTGTAGTGTTGACTCACTGATTTGGTGTAGCACCCCAAGGCTCATTTCAGAAAAGTCCAGTTATGTCCCTTTGGCTGACTGAGACTCTAACATTTAATAAAACCAGAACCCTAGGCATTTTCTTAATTTTTGTCTTAGGTCCAATCTTGCAAAAGCTTATGGATGTGCTTAACTTTACACAGGTGAATAGGCTTATGAAAATAAATTAGATCTCTCCCATGCTTAAAATTCAGTACAACATATTTTTTTGGTATGAGTAACGCTTTTCTGCGCTCCTATAAAATTCATTTTTATTTCTACTTTATCACATTCAGATGCTTTCTTTGCTATGTTTTATGTTTTAAACTATTACTGTTAGAAATATAGTGTTCCCACTGTGGCTAGTGTGACTAGTGAGGGAAAGAGAAAATATGTATTTGTAACCTGCATGGTTGCAATGAAAGTGCTAATAAAGATTGCCTTAATCCTAGAATCCAACCAAAAAGCCATTAAAATTGCTAATGAACAAGCCAAGATGTACTGTTTAATGAAACAGTTAAAGTAGCACTTGCTTCCTGGCAATGACAGAAAGGTTTTTTTTAATCTTTAAAAACTGTTACAAAAACGTCATTCAATATACAGTTCTTTTCCGCTTGCATATGTCTGCATCATGAGCAATTCTTTCACCCCCTTTTCAAAGCCAGATGAAGCTTGCAATGCAGGATAATTAAAACAAATCTTGGATAAACAGTTTTGTGGAGATAGAAGTTCGATGATTGAATATATAAAAAATTGTAACCAGATGTTGTGCAGAAGCCATAGTAGTTTAAAGATCATGAGCTTTTTCTTTTCTTCTTTTTTTAAGTATGAAGCAAAAATATTCTAATTGAAGTTGTCAGCAGGAGTGAGACTAATATGCCTGTACTTGATTAAATAATAGTTTATTTAACATTCAGTGTGGCCCAAAATTGGCTTAGAGTAAAATACAGAAACTTCTCACTCTAATTTTTTTTATTTAAATTGATCAAAAAATAAACTTAGTTGTTAACATTTTTGCTTGATATTCCCAGCTATTCTACTATTTTTCCACTTCTGTGTTTCCTTGGAATGCTGTGCTACCCATGGTACATGCTTTTTCTTCCTATTTTCTTATTAACTAGTTGCTTGATGGAAGAAATGGAAAAAGAAAGATGGGCAATAAAGTCTGGAATGCACGGGTTGATCAGAATTATTACAGAAATCTGGTAGAACTTAAGAATATAATGCAAGCATCATCCAGCATCCCTCCTTCCTAGTCCGTGCAAAGCACAGAAACTCCATTAAGGGATATTCAAGCATGAAAAGGGTCGTGTGTTTTAAAAATACCAGAATATAGAAGTATGTGCAGTAGATTTCCTGGCAGTTACTTACTCTGTATGGGATAGCAGTTTTTAACAAAGCTACTCAGAAGTAGTAGCTAAGATTCTTTTGCTAGAAGATTCTTGGTTTTATCAGTTGCTTCACTAATGAACATAATGAAGTCTTCTAAAGTTAGATGCTGAGATTCTTTTTTTGTGGTGCTACCTTACTGCCTAGATAACTCTCTATACTTACGTGACACTGTGCATAAACAAGGGGATACCCATCTTGTCTTCTGTGAGTAACAATTCTTAAAACCATAGGAATTTCCTTCTCACTTTTCTCTCTGTAGCAGTATGATCTTTTGCATAAGAAGGGACTGTGAGTTGCTGATTGGACAATAGTGTGTGTGCAAATCTTCCCACAGAAGTGATTCTGTGGGAAGAAATGAAATGAGGACTGAGACGAGGGCATTTTTAAGGCAGATCTGGCTTTTAAACAGCTTGTTCTAGTTCTATGGAGTGATGTTGCCTACGGTAGGGTTTCCAGTGTTTTCCTTTGCCCACTGCCGTGGAAGGAGTGCCTTTGAAGTGCCCTCGCAGTACCCTCTAGTGACCACCGCTGATTGTTACATCCCAGCCTGGCTGTGCTCAGAGATGCCCAGCTGCTTCCTTTGCCTAGTCTTCTGTACCTGGGACTGCACCCAGAGCTTTTAGTAGTACTAGTCTCTCACTGCTCCTACAACTTGCCAGCAAATAGCAGATGAGGCCAAATTTGTAGGGAGATTGCAACATTCTGTAGGAAATTTGTATTCCATTATGAGGCCATTAATCACTGAAATGTACTAGAAATCACTGTCTTGGCTGTTTATGAAAAATGTGCTATGGGGCTGTCATCCCATGCACTATTATACAGGCCATCTTGAAGAGAAGTCTCCCATGTCAAGCCTGGTAGTGCTGCACACATGCCAGGACTCCAAAGGCAGAGGGCAAAGCCACAGTAAAATCAGCCAAAAAATACCTTTAACATATCAAAAGCCAAACACAATACAGTCAGCTCTTTATCCTTTTTTTTTTCCTTCTTCTGTGTCTAAACCAGACTGACATCAAATCAGTGCTAGCTCTGCAAGTTTTCTACCATCTTCCACTCTCCAAGTGTTTTATGCAATAGGTGAATTTATCCTGGACATGAAATGAGAAAGGATTTGTTCTCTGATTTGGCAAAGGAAGAGTGAGAAGCAAGATACTGCTTTGTTGAATGCCATAGCTAAGATGCTTCTTTGCACTGCTGTATAGGAACTTCTGGAAGTTCTTCACTCATTAACTCAGACTTCTATTAATAAAGGAAATAAAGCCTGGTATTTGTATTTAGGAATTATTTCTGGGAGATAGAACTCATCAACAGTTACAACCTGATTTTGAAAACATCTTTCCTTAGAAAAATCCATTCTTGTCACATTCACTTAAAATACTTGCGTGTTACTCAGAATAGCAATACTCTCTGTATCATGTCCAGATTTAAAGCCGGCTTTCGAGGGTAGCATCGTTAGCTGTCCCAAAATCTCCTCAAAGGGTCCAGAGGTTGTTACCACATAAATCATTCAGTGTTCCCAACACCTTCCTCATCTTTCTGCTGATTTTACTATCAGGGTTTCAGTCATGAAATTTCCACAGGTATGTCTATTTCTGTATGACTAGCCACTAAGGTGTGAAATCCTAGTCCATGACACAGAACCAAAAAATGTTTCCTATAAAATATAAGAAGGAGATAAAGGCCCTTTGCATTTCAGTTCCTGAAAGAGGGCTTTTGGAAAAGATGATGAAAAAGAAGATTATTTTTTCCTCTGCTAGAGAAGAGGCATGTTATTATAAATGTGCTTCTTCCTGGTGTATGTATTTTCTTTGTTTCAAAATAGTGCCCATTAGAAAGTAGCAGCTATGATTCTGTACAGCATGTCTAAATTTAAAAGTTTCTTTTTACTTCAAAATTGTGTATGTGGGCCTTCTGGAGCTCATTTCAAAATCAGACAAATTTGATACTAGTAGGTGGAAGGTAAAAGGGTTTCCTGACAGGCTTTTTTGCTCAAATAGCAAAATCTGATATAATTATCCATAGGAGAGGACCAGACAGTTCCTCTTCAAGCCCATACCTGTGGTCTGCTCGAAAGCATGAACACTTTCAGATATCCCAGTGATCTTTGCCTCTCCAGTTACAAGATGAATGCAGTCACAGCTGACTATGAGAGAAAACCTCTGGAGCTGTTTCTGACACCACTTCAGAAAAGAAGCAGAGGGCTTCTTTTACAAGGCATTCCTGTACAGACAGCTTCATTTAAGAAGCCTCTGAAGGAAGTGAAAAATAACTTAACTGTAGGCTTGCATGGGGGTTTGTGCCATGTCTCTCCTTCCAGCCTGGTGCTCAATGTCGTGAATGTTATTTTCCAGCTCTTCACAGTACTCTGAACTAAAGCCTGAGTATGTGACAGGGTGGGCACCTTTCTTCCTTGCCTCACAGGACTCATGATGGAAAACCCCACTAAGTTCCACATTCCTCTCATACTGCTCTTGTTCAAGCTCATGCCTTTTAAGAGAATGGCTGCCCTAAGCAGTAAACTCCCCCTACATCTAGCATTAAAAACAATTCTTTTGGGGCTGTGCAACCTGTGGGTGGGATTCTGACAATGCAGATTTTGAATCTGGTGTCTTAGCAAATTTAAGAACCACTTTGTTAACAGGAAGCGAAAAATTAGACCAGAAATGCTGGAAGAGCGGCTGTGCAGTTGAAGTATTCTCTCTGTGCAATCGTGAATAAGGAGAAAAAGAACGGAGGGCACACTAGTTTCTAGGACTGCAAAGGCAAAAATGCCAAAAATCCTGCATAAATATTATGAAGATAAATATTGATTATTATTTTTTTATTTTAAAGAAAAAAAACCCCCTGATTTCCCTACTGAGTGATACTCAAAAAAAAAAAGAAAGATTAAGGCAGTTTAATTAATGAGGTTAAGCTTGATTAATAAGGGATTCAGAGTATTCCTTTGTGGATACCAGTTACCATGATTTTTTCTTGTGCTGTTATGTGCTTTGCCTGCCTCTTACTGTGTCATGAAACATTTGTTTGTTTGATTTTTTTAACCCAACCTTGTGTTACATTACAGATTTTAAGGTCTTCAGTCATTATACTGTGGCTCTGTCTTAGATTCCATGAAATGTTTCCTATCAAACTAGGAGACCATATGCCCATGTTGGCCTAAAATTCTCACTGCATCATGTACCAGAAATAGACGCTGGTAAAGATTCTTCAGAGATTGTGTTCACTTGTTCCAAAGACCTGGTTTGTTTATGGAAGAGATGCTTGCAGTACATAAACACTATTTAAGGAGAAATATCTCCAAAACATGGAACAGTTCTTCTCTTCTCCTTCTCATCTTAATGGTATTTTAAAGGAAAACTATACAACACCCTATATTATCTGATCAGGATTAGGATCTTGAGAAGAAAGAGCAAGCAGAGAATATTTTTTGTAAAACCCATGTTCGGTAGTTTACTCAGTTCCTTGTAAACATTCTGAAATTATTTACAGTGGAGTTTAAAAGTATGTTTCTCCTTTTTTAATAGCTGTACAGGTTAGCTGGGTTTATATGGTTTAGCTTTAAAAACCAAAAATTTGGGAGTTTTCTTCTTTTCTCCTCTTTTTCAGAAGATACCTCCTTAGATGGCTGTTGGGGTTCACCAGAGTTCTAGCCCATTTTTACATCATAAAGCTGTCAAAAAGAAAGCCTTCATATGTTTTTGCCCAAAGTAGGATCAGAGGACAGAGGAAGATGATTAAAGCAAACTAATTAGTCTCTGCCTTATTTTTTTTTAATATGGAAGTGTTTGGAATGGACTGCAGTAGACTAAAATGTCCAATAAAAAAAGGCCACTGCTTTTCAATATTTATCACACCGTGGTATCTGGGATACCACAGTGTCACCCTAAGCTCGCAGTAGGAAATAACTATGGTAATTGTGTGGTATGGGTTGGCAAATGTGGATTTTTCTGAATGGAAGCCATTCTAGCAACAGCACATAATAAGATCTGCAATGAAAGTGAGGTCCTAAGTGTATTGAAAATAATAGGTGGATGTAGTCCTCTCTGGATTCCACCTTAGTAACAGCTTTCTCGAGGGATCTGCATAAGACTCAAATTATAGTTAATTCAGTTCCTGAACAAGTACATAGGCTATAGCTGCTCATATGAAACGTGTTCTTGTTGTATTTTTTTCTTTAATTAAAATTAATGGTCCTAAGGGGAATTTTTTCAAACACAAGTAACAGGTAAATATTACCTCATTGCTTTTCACCAAGAAGTAGTCACCCAATTGACATTTCCTCTCTGAGTCCTGAAGAACTCTATGAAACTTTAGATCCTCATTTTGTAACTTTGAATTAGAAATTATCCTTCCAGTGTAGTTTCCAGATTTGGGGTGCAAATTTGGGAGGATGTTGGTGATCAAAAGGCAGTGGGACTAAGGCTTCTAAGACACTTAATGGCTTTTGAAATTTTTACCCCTGAGGAGCTTTTCCCCTGCTGATTTTGGCAGCCCTCAGCCAAAATCTACAAATGAGAGTTCCTCCTCTCAGCTGCTGGCTTTCTGAGCCATTTTCTATATAAATAGAGATCACGTGGACTTTAATAAGGTCAGGGAATGTTTTTTAAATGTCTGTGACTTTTTTTTTTCCTCAAAACTTAATTTTGCCCATCTGATTTCTGTGGAAGTGGGAACAGATGCCAGAATCTGAGAACGCCAGCAGCTTTGTGCTCACGCTTACAGCAGAGCACTTGTGGGATTGGGACCCTCAATTACTATCACATGTAGAGTTACATATTGGCTCTTAGCTGAGATCTGCAAATGCACTCTGGTTCTTCTACCATGTCAAAGTTAAGGGTGTTTAAAGAAATATGGACATATCTTTGCTCCATTTTTATCTGCTCATTTGATGAAAGAAGGAATACATGGGATGCCTTCTTGAACATAAATCCTCTGGCATTGATGCCTAAACTTAAGCACCTAATTCCATGTTTAGGCATCTTCACAATTGGCTCTCTATCTTAGAATGTGAGTCTGTTTATAGCAAAGTCTAACTATTGATTTAGATTCCCTGTTTGAGACAGCAGGGCTTTGATATTTTGCCTCTGCCAAGAAATGAAAAAGTCAGAATCATTTCCAGTTTTCTCGATGTCTCTTTCAGTGTGCTTGTTTCTGAGGGTACTGCTTTATTCAGTCACTGATGAGAAGAAGACCAGACAAATTTGCCAATTTTATACTGTTTAGACTATGTTTCTAACTTCAAAAAATACAAGAGACTCATAATGACTTTGTTTTGTTCTCTTAACAATGGCATAGCTCGTTTAGAAGCACACAGCGTTCAGAAAGAAATAGAGATCTGTGTGGTCAAGTGCTGAGTTTTCAGGCAGCCGTTAAGCAATGGAAGCTGCTGTGTGAACCCAACAGTGAAAAAAAGGTTATACTATTTAGGAGCAAGGATCGCTGTTCACAACCCATGTTCCCTCCGCCTTGCTTTGATACACTAACGCTTCTCCCTGAGCAGTTTTTGTAAGGAATAGTATTACTCCTAAATTAGACTTTATTAATCTTTTTTTTTGATTGTTTCATATAAGTACATTGTTAAAAGTGGTCAAGCTGAGACACTTAGCAGAGACTTAGCAATTTTTACAGCCATTCCTAAAAAGGACTGATAAAACCTGTTGAGATATTAACATCATAATTCTGTTGAAGACGCTGAGAGATAACTGCTGGCAGCTTTTTACTGTGTTGGGTGATAAACTGCAAGAAAACAGGAGACAAATTTAGGTCAATTGTAGTTTAAATACTCATGAGCCCACCTCAGCAGAGACTGTGCATTACCTTGTGTAGATGAACAGGAGGAAGGGAGAAAAAAGGTGCTACACTGGGAGAAAACAAAGACAATCAGGGCTTTCTTCTTGAGCAGCTGCAGCCAGTTCCACTAATGGAAGTGCAAGAGCAGAAACTGGCAGCACAAGGTATGTGTTCGTTTTTACAGATGGCAATGCAGACAAGTTGGTAATTGAGAAGGAAGTCGTGTACGTGAGCTGTTTGACGGGGGACAGCCCATTACAGTACTTTCCTGTGTAATTGACTCAGTGAGTTATTGGAGACAGAATTTCTATTCCTCTTGAATAGGTTTCAGTTGCTGCAAAATGACATAATGATTGTGCAGGAAATGCAGGTTTCCACGTAGCTGGGTGGGGTTTTTTTTTGCTATTGGTGTTAATAAAACTTTTAAAATTAATTTTTGGGTTGTTTCCATTGAAGTCTGTGTTGTGCTGCTGGCTGTTAGGGCAAAATACAGCAGAATTGAGATCATGTAGTAGTGTGGTAGGTGTTGTTTATGGAACTGGAAAAGATTTAAGGATGATCAGCTTGTGCAAGGTAAAGACAACCTCTAAGAAAAGCTGTATCTAGTAAGAGACAGTTGAAGGAAGCTGCTTTCTAAAAAAAACATAATTTGTATAGAATGTTTAAGTAAATATTTAACTCTTTGCAAACCAGGTAAACATATAGTTCCTCCAGAATATACTTCTCAGTATTGACATCACAAATGCTCTCTGCCATAAGTATGTATACATATATTTATTTAGTCTGTATGTGTGTATTTTGGCCCAAGTTCACATATAATTTTAATACACAGTGCTTGAAAATCAGACATCGCTAACAGTGGCAAGTAAGTCTAACCTGCAGGAGAAGTTTTATTGTTTCCTATCTTGAAGGTAAAACTGTGAAATTACTGTCTCTGAAATAATGAGGAGATACACTGAAAACTACATAATTTTCACAGATTAATGACCAAATTAATAAAAATTATTAAGGAAATCTCATTGCAAAGTAGATTGTCTTTAGTTGCATGTGATCATTAATAGATTATTTAAAGGACTGTAAATTCCTGCCTGTGGAGATCAGGCTTTGGCTGGAGGTGGATGTCCAAAGTAGGCTCCCTTCCAGTGTGGTAGCAAAAACTGGATCAGCTCTAGAAATGGGGAATGAAATAAAGGTGAGGAGGTGACAGCAGTGGACAGATACAACAGCAAGTGATTTAGTGGCTTCTTTGCCTTGTGTTTTCTTAATTCAATCATTTATTTTGATGAGTGGTTGTTTTACTTTGGTAGCAATCAGAACATCCTAATACCTTGCTGAATTCTTCTCACTTTGTAACATACCAACAAATTGTAGTTCCCTGTCTGCTATTTGAGATGGGTTTGGTTTTTTGAGTACCAAATGTCACTTATCTAAGGTAAATTTAAAAAATATAGCAAAATGCTCCAAATGGTGGGACAAAATGTACTCATCTGCCTTTTAGCTGCTGATGAAAAATAATTGCAGTTACATTCACATTAAAATATTTATTCTCCCTAAGGAATCAAGAGTGAAGGGATTCTGAAAGGCTGCACAACAGTAATGTTTAATTTACCGCCTGGTTTTTTTTCCCCCTCTGTAAAACTCCCCTGATTCTTCTCATTAAAAGTTTGTAATACAGCATATATCATAAAAAGGTGGTGTCACAATAGAGCATTAAAATTTTTGCTTAGCGTTTAGTATGAATTAGGTGTGTGATTTTAACTTCTTTCTTGGCACATTGCGTTCCTTACCTCTTTCAGATGCAGCTCTTTAATGCAATTGTTCTTGGAAATGTCTTAGATAAAGAGTTTAGATTTGGCACATTAAATTGACTTCAAGAGGCATCTGTTAACTCATAGTTAAAGTTGAAAACAACTTCTATTTTAACACTCTGCATTATGTGTTTTGCTTTTTCTGACAACTTATGCTTTGAGGCCGAAAATTTGCTGTCTCTGCTCAGTTCCTGTAAGCTGTCCAAGTTATAAAGAGAAGAAAACCCAATGACTTTTCTTTTTAATTTAGACATAGTTAGAGCAAAAGCAACTCAAATTTTAAAATGTGAAACTTTACAGGGACATAGTTGTGGCTGTTTTCATAGTTGAGAGAGAAAGCAGTTTTGATTAAACGCATTCAGAAAAGTCTGAGTGCCTCTGCAGCCAAGAGAAATGAGGGCTGAAAGATTCTTTTCCCTTCCTATAGGAGAAAGTAGCGCTTATTCCAACACCCACATGCTGTCTTGCTGTCCAGGTTTTAAACTACAATTAATGTGAACCTCACACAGGCTTTGGAGAACTAAATGCCTCCTCGTACAAAGAGGATAATACTTGGAAAGACCTAGCAGACATGTAACAAAAAACTTGTGAATACTCACAGCAAACTCAACATGTACAGATGTAACCATGTAGCATTATAATATTTTTTCAATATGTGTGGTAGCATCTTACAGGTATGTGACCAGCTGTTTACAGTTGATCCTCTACACAGCAGGTCACCTTGGTTATTCTGAACTGGTGTTTACTTTTTGGACCTCCCATGTTACCAAAGAGCATCCAGAAACAACATTTTTCCTCTTTTCCAGTGAAGCATTTGTGGTTGTAGTCCCCAACTTTGTAGTTGGAAATAGGTCAGCCATATGATTATTTTTTAATAACTTTTATTATTTATATTTACCGTGTGTTCTGACCTGCTATTACAATGTGCTTCACTTTTGATATAATAGGATAACCAGAGATGGTAAAAAAATCTACTCAGGCTTTATCATATCATATTTTTTTGATGGGGAAGTGAAAGTAATCATCAAAAAGTTTTGTTGTGTCCAAACCAAGAGGGTGATGTAAGAAAAATGTTTGGCTGATGCTTGTGGAGCCTATTTGAGTTTCTAAAAGCATCCTCTGGCAGAAAATTTGAAAACAGGATTTATTTGGCACTAGCAGAGTGTCAGGCACTGTTGCTTAGTCTAGCTAGCTAAAAAGCCACAGTTCCTGGGCTGTGTTTTTGGCTGTGCTTTTACGTTACGGGTTTTGCTACATGAAGTTCTGTTGAAATAATAACTGAAAGTTCAGGACATTTTAAAACATTTTTTGTATAATTCTGTAGTATCATAACTCTTCTATGTGGCAACAAAGTTTGAAATCATATAAACTGTCAAGTCATCTTTTTTAAATCTATAGCAGTTTTTATGAAAAACAGTGGCCTGGTGCTGTTGAGTTGTCTGAGCAAATTGTTTCTTATTCTCTGCTGTTTCATTGCCTAGCAGAAAGCACTACTAGTAATTTCTTTCTTCCAGTGAAATAGTGGTAAGTAGTGAAAAGCATTTAAGGAGTTAAAAAAAATAATTAGACATTTGTGCTTGACAATGTGTATACCAAGTTTCAGACTTGTTCAATTTGAAACGGTCAAGATATGAAACCATAAAAAATGTGAGTAAATACTCTGCATATCAAGGGTTGTTATGCAATTACATGCTTTCAGCATGGCTCTTACTGAGGGAAAACAGTGAGTAGAGAGACATGTTCAGTGAATAATTACAAACTTTCATAGCTTAGCTACATAAAAATAATAATCCACTAGCTGCTTTGCTACTACTAAAACACTAAAATGTGTGCATACTTTTTTTCCCCAGAGCAGAGCCACTATGAGTGTAGATTTGTTAGAAAGTTACCCGAAAAACTTGACATCCTCTCTGCACCACCACCTTCCCAGTTTTGGCCAATCTCCAAATTATAAACAGCTGAATTGATTTAAATAAAGTTTTCAGTACCAAAAAAAAAAAAAAGACGTTACATCTGGGCTGAAAAAAAAACAACCCCATGTGCCAAGTTTTGGGCTGATGTGATTTGAGACAACTGTGATATTAAACGCCCAGATCTAGGAACTGGAATGGAAATAGAGACAGGCTCTTCACTTCACTGGCCTCTTCAGGATTTGGGATTGTAATGTAGTTGTTATAAGGCTCCAGATGATTAAAGCCTGACTTTGTAGATACATCTTTTAGTTATTTAGACCATTTTGGCTTATTCTTCCAAGGAAGTACAGGAAATTTTCATGGATAACTCCAGTCAGTGCTAGTGGCATTTACCGCAGACCAAAACAATTTTATC
Source organism: Turnix velox (assembly GCA_013400935.1). NCBI lineage: Eukaryota > Metazoa > Chordata > Aves > Charadriiformes > Turnicidae > Turnix > Turnix velox. Next base: position 115,114 of record VZTY01002100.1, read on the forward strand.
TGTGGCTTGAACCCTCTGATGACTAGTTCTGTTGACTTACCTTTTCTGGGCTCATTTTAGAAGATTATTTAGCTATGATAAGTATGTGTGTTCACATTTGGAAAAGAACAAAAGGTTCCATAAAATACTTCTTGAAAATGCTGGCTATGGTGTTGCCTAGAAGAGCACTAGAGCATATGGCTAGGTTTTAGGGAGGCTGTGGACCATAACTGTTGCAAAGATTTTGCTGAGCTGGAGTTCAAGTGCCTATTCCATCATGAGACTACCCGGAAAAACAGCAATCTTGGCCACTATAGTATTGACTAGTAAAAAAGCAAAGACAAACAGTATTATGCAGAAGTATGATCAATATCAGTAGAAGTATCGCCACTAATTAACATTTAGCACCAGAATAAAATTATATATTTCCTATTGGCCAATAATCTATATAAAACTTGGTAAATGGGAAGTAAAGCATACTTTTTATTCTTTTTTTTTAATTCTTTTTTTTTGCTTGTTTTTTTTTATTTCAAAGTAGCTAAATTGGTTTAAGGGAAGAGTTCTACAGATGTTGTAGGCTTTTAAAAACAGCTTCCACTTTTTGTTGCAGACATCATCAAAATTTCTCAGGTATATTCTGAGAGGCAGGTCTGTTCTGTGGTTAGTGAGATCTGGGAGTCCAGAATATTTAGTCCCGTTCTTCCACAATCCTGTTTCACCGCAGGATATCCGTTCTGAAGCTGTCTGTCCTCACTGTAAAGAGCTCTTTCATAACCAAAAAGCCCAATGGAGTAATAGCATTTCAGTTTTTCTACAGGTGGTTTAATTCTTCATTCATTAGTATATGCAGTCTGTGTTGGAACACTTAGGAAGGAGAATTATCATTGCTGATTAGCCTGTAAGGTCCTTAAATAATACAGAAGAGATCCGAAAGGTGAAGTAAGATAAGATACAACACTTAGAACAACATATAGGACAAATTTACACACTTTGCATTAAATGTAGGTAAGTAAGGTAGGGAAGTAGCTGGACTACTCTGAAATTTTGTACAGATAAATATTTTATAAGTGCTAAACAAGCACAGCTATACGTTTCTGGTACATGCAACTAATACAAGGTATTTTGCAGATGGCTGTAGTCATTATATTCTCTGGTTGCAATTAATGCCTAGTGTGAACCAGATCTTCCTTTAAAAGAGAGAGAAAAATGGTTACTTTTCCATAGTTACTTTAAAAATATACTTGTTCGATAGCATTCACTGAAGATTTTAATGTTATTGCACCTTCTGTCAGCATTAAAGTGTGTGCAAATGTGGTGTATAAAGTAAAAGGCTCTCCATATATTTTAAAATGCTACCATGACTTTGTAGGAAGTATTTCCCAAACTCACAGAATGCAAACAGAAATGAAAGGGTAGAAAAACTGACTCATATTAAGACTCCACTTGCTCATTGTGCCACACCAAGAATCCACATGCTGGCAGACTAGTAGGGATGGAAAGGAACAGTTCTACAGTTGTATGTATCTGAATCCTGGGCATATACACTTGGAAACTTCAAGTGGACCAATCAAGCTGGGATTTGAGAGGCTTAAGGAAAATAGTTCAGCAACTAGATGAAGCTGTTGAAGAATCTGCAATGACAAAAAGAATTAGGACCTTTAATGTAATTGTAGATGAGCGCACCTTCCCAGAATGAGCCCATGTCTCACACAGCTAGTTAGATGTTCGCGGAAGGACAGCAGCTACCATATAGTTCTGCCTTTAGCAAAATCAAGAATAATGCAGTATATTACTGCCTCTGATTTAGGAGACAATGTAGGGGATGATGTAAAGGGGCGAGAGAGGGATTATCTTGATGACAATCTCGATTTTACTGTATCCCTTTAAAATAGCACAACCTGCTGTACTGATGAAATTGTGCTCTTGGTTAAAAGGGCAATTGTTACTCTGACTTTGTGCTCACTAAAAACATTTCCCCAATCTTGTTAAATTATTGCACTCATTTCAGATTTTTATGGCCGTGCAGCTTACCAGCCCTCATTTCTTTACGTTTCATTCATTTTCCTTGTATTGATGATTAATGGAGGATATCGAACATTAGAGTGAGCAGGCATCAGCAAATGCAAGATCATAATTAGTTTAGCTGACGAGGGCCTCTGATAGCACTTGCATCTGGATGGAAAAATTACCCTATAGGGAACTGGCTGCTCACCAGGTCTTTTTAGTGATACATTGTGAAACACCCGATGAATCAAATGCCCTTTCAATGCCAAGAAAGTGTTCCAGTCTTGAAGCCAAAATTATGTCTGCAGAAAGCTTTCCATTTGAGATGTATCAGAGTACAATTATAACCATTGTATTTTTTTGGCATGAACACCAGTCTTCTACAGTATGGACTAAAGTTAAATAAATTACTGAAATTTTATGAAACCCTGAAATTTTGACTTACAGTGTTAGTAATTTCAGATTTATAATGAAATTAGTTTTCATCTAGACTTTTTTTCTCTGTACTCCCTCATTCTTATCTCCTATTCTGAATGTTTCTTATTGATTTTCTACCATTGCAAAAAGGGAATAGAGTTAAAATTCAGTTTTTCTTTTCAGCAAAAGAAATCTATTTCCTGCTTATTAGAATTTGTGCCCACAAACATTCCGACTTTTGTTTAAATGAGAAGTTTAATGAAATCATTATTCTGTAGAAAGAATTTAACAAGCAATACTCATAAACATGTCTACTTTTAAATATTCCTGGATCATTATGAAAGCTGATGAATGCACAGCTAGCTCAGTATGGTTAAAAAATCAATTTGTATTTAGGAAAGTTGTGCTGTGCTTTTCTTTGCCTAAAATAAAATAAATAAATGTGTTCATCGATGGGAGTGTGTTTTCTGGGATTTCTAGTGAAGTTCAAAAGAGGTCTCATTAAGAATACTGTACTTTAACTTGTTTGGCAGAGGTTACTCCTTGTTCTTAGTGGGCTGTGGGAAATACATGGTAGCTTATACTGATTTCAGAAGTGGGAAAGACTAGAAGTGAATATCATGTATTCAATTAATGAAGTATAATCTCTGTTAAAGCAATTAGTATGATGCAGATACAAACTAATTAATTGAAGTGGTGGTGTTTCAGAAGTCTTATTACTGATCATGCTGTAGAATCGATCAAATGAGTAAGAAATAATCTGTTGAGAAATGCAATGCACAAACCAGGAGAAGTTTAAAGAATGTTCTCTGTCAGCTTCCAGAGGGGTTTTTTAGAATTTGCTGTTTAGAAACCATCATTAAATGCACAAAACCTGAAGTTCAAAAAGTTAAAGCTGTTACTCTGAAAAGGCTTTGGTGTTTCACACACCTCATCCATCACTCTAGGGTTAATTATAATGAAAATCAGTGGTGCCTATTAAGCACAATTGAACCTGACCTCATTATGGGCAGTGTGGTTTTATACTGTCATTGTTGCCAGTCTAGAGACAAAACTCCTGTGTTGATTTGTCCTAACTCCACAGCTCATGTGACTCACCTCTGACCTGTTTTTTTTTCTATGTGTTTTTTTTTCTCTTCCCTATTTCAGAGACGTAGAGGCTCGGGTGTTTTTTGTGCCAATTGCCTGACCACAAAGACCTCTCTCTGGCGAAAGAATGCAAATGGTGGATATGTATGCAATGCGTGTGGCCTCTACCAGAAGCTTCACTCGGTAGGAAGAACTTACTGGTTTGTTCAAAAAAAAAAGGGCTATACAGCTATGCTGGGCAGCTGTGGTCTTCTCTGGTTGTGTGATTAGTACCACTCCCTGACCTGTAGTTAATTTCCTAACTAGGTTTTTCAGTATGGTCATTTTGGGATCAGATGTGATTCATTATGAAATAGGCTGAGATGTTGTGGGTAGATGTGTTTGAGATCACCAGTGATGCTTTTCATTATTTTTATAGAAAATAACAGGAAAGTTATTTCTTTGGTGGAAATTCCATATAAAGACACAATGCATTGTGATGATAGCACTTTTATTTCAAGAGCCCTCATGTTCATAATAAAAAAAAAAAATCTTAAATCTAAACATGACATCTACAGCAAAAATTGTTGTGGTTTTTGTTTTCTTTTACTTTTCTTTCCTCTTTTGTTCTTGACAGTAATTTTGTGGAGATATGAGGTGGTGGGTTTTTTTTGTTCTTTTTTCTATAACTCTTACAGTCTGCTGGAGGTTTCTGAAATTACAAGGAAGCTACTCGCTTGATGGCAGTCATTGCTTGGTCAGGGGAAGATTCACCATCCCTCAGGATCAGGCAGGAAATAAGTAATAATTATGGACTATCTATATTGCTTTTCATGTTATTGACACTTGGCTTGATCCTGAAAGATGTTGAATTCTCTGGTCCTGGTCCAGGAAAGTCATGCTTAAGTGTTGCTTTGGATCAGTGCCAAAATGCTCAGAATCTTTTAGATTAAGACACACTGGTTAAATATTATCCTTGCTATCTTTAACAGATGCACATGGGAGAGCCAGGTGACAAAAATTTTATTGTGATTAATTAATTTTTACAACATTCTCATGTAGTTTAAAAGTGTTAATATTTTTCAGAAATAGAAACTGAGGCAGCTTTTGGGATTTTGCCAAGGAAACATAACAATTCAGGCTTCAGCCCAAATCAGAAATCTATGTTGCAGCTGAGAGCGCGTGTTTTTTAAACCTTTTTTTTTTCAGAAATTCCCTTTCCAGGGAAAATTAAATCAGCCTATGCCTATTTTTCTTAAATTTGAGGCATAAGCTTCTAAATCAATTAGTTGTTTCTGTGAATTTTGGCTTAGTCTTGTGTACAAGCCATATTAACTATCCAATGTACTCTAGATACTGTTCAGCCAGCTTAATAACAAATTTTTAATTTTCAAAAACAGAAAGACCATCCCCAGACTGAAAAGTTAGCTTTGTTTGCCACGGACTGTCAGTCTGAGGTCAACCATGGTTTTAAGCTTCAGAATCACCCAAACAGTCATGTAACATCTGAATGGGAGAAGATGGACTAATGTATGGTCCCTGGCCAGCATCTCGGCTTACTTTTGCTAGAAGTATCATCTTCCTGGAGATCTCTCAAAAGTTCTACATACAGTGTCTGGTTTAAGTAAATCGATCAGTGATACGTAACCACAAAGATTTTGAGGAGGATAATTTGTCTTTTTAATAATAAATTGACATTTAATTATTTGTATTCACAGCCCCCAATTTTCCTTTTTAGCATACTATTCTGAACTATGGTGTTGGACCATGATTATTATCATAAATCTACAAGAATCAGTTGTGAATTCAAACACATAGCTCTGAAAATTCTTCTGAACCAACTAGTGTGATTCCAAAAATAATAATTAACAATACAATGCCAAACTTTATTTTATGCATATAGAAAGTGAAAATCTGACACTTTTAGGTCCACTGTTCAAGCATGGCAATAAGCTGTCACTCCGTGGACATTCGACATTAATACCTTCAATTGAACTTTGACCAAGCAAACACAAAGAGTTTAATTAAAGCTTCAGTCTGCTTTGGTACGATAGCAATTGTAAGCTGGAGTCTGAAATAATGGAACAAATCTCTCCTTTGGGACACCTTTTGAGGCAGTCCCATGCAAAGGGATGCTCTTCAGAGTGGCACCAGAAAGGTGAAAGTTTATTTTATCTGTCTGCCTGCCCAGCTAGCTATCTCTTAAGGAAAAAATACAGCCAATATTTGTCATGTATGTTTTTGATTGGAAGAGTCTGAGAAGATGCAGTTATTCAGTAAAAGTCTGAAGGTATAAAAATTCAATGCAATAGAACTGTTCCATCTGCAGGCCACCCAGTTAAACTAGATTGTGCTACACGGCTCAGTAAAATTCACTGACAGTAGCTTTGCACATTTCATAGTTCCTTTTTGATTGGATTATCACTATCCAGAACTATAGTCCTCATTGCCTCAAGAATATGTGTAACACACTTAACTCTAAGGGCCATTTTTCACTTGTATTTAATAGCAAGATCTACAATAATAATAGTATGATCTGCCAGATATTGCTAGGTAGTAGTGACAGATGTTAATATGGTAGTGGTTTCTGCTCTATGTTGCATTTCCATTTCTATGATACCCTTGAATAATTTTTCAGCATATTGGACTAGATGGCCTTTGAAGGTCCCTTACAACCCTATGGTTCTACAATTCTATGATAAATAACTGGGTGAAAGATGAGAGGAAGATGTTAAGTGAACAGAAAATCTAGACTGCTACAAGTATGAGAGTGAGTGCTCTTTCAGGAAAAGGTGTTTTTATATTAATTTTAAAATATTAATATATACAAATTATGTTACATTCAAGGTCTAAATTGTTTTGGGTATTGACTGTAGGCCAGAATTTTATCTGCACTTTAAAACAATGTAAAGAAAGAGAATGTAAAAAAAAAACATGAGAGAGATACACTGCGTGGGGTACTTTTCTGGCCTCTAACCAAGGTAGATGTGTGCATTGGCATGATAGAAATGGTAACTGCCAGCACAACAGACTGAATGACTTTTAGATTTTGTTATTTTAACATCTTCCCAGTAGAGGAACACATACTGACATTATAGCACCATCTTTCATTCACATACCATGCTTTTCCTGTTGAGGGCCCTTTCAAAGCACCTGGCTACTGTCTTTCCTCATACTATTTTTTTTCTTCATGTAAAAATATTTTTGCTCTCATCTAAAGAGGCCACCTACCCTGAGCTGATGAGGGGAAGAAAGAAATGGAAACAAAGTCCTCATTTGCTTCTTACCTCTTCCTTTGTCTTGATGCTTTTTGTGTTTACAGACTCTATTTTCTCCAACTTATGGGGACTCCTCTCCATCATGACTTTTGCACAACATCAGTAACGTCTAGAAACAAATACAGTAGGGATAAAGGAGAGGGAGTTGGTACCAAAGACCCAGATAGACCTTTTGTTGCTGAGTGAAATGTTTTATCTTGGCTTTCTCCTCCATCATTCTTAGTCCCTTTCCAAATACCCATTCACCACCACAGTGAATCTGCAGCCCTTTTGCTAGGTGACAGCCATGGTGGTCCCCAGGCTGTGTATTTGCTTGCATTTTCTACCTATGTCATAGATGGTTGGGTATCAAGGTAAGTGTTACCCAGTTTTTGTCACAGTTCCATCCGGGCAGACCCCTGTCCAAAACCAGCCGTAGTGACAAAGGTGCACGGGTTTAACATTAATGCATAGGACCATGCATCTCCCACCTCATCACCAGCTTTCCGCCCTCTTTCAGCATATCTTCCCAGAATTTTTCAGGAATAAGGGGTAATAGATGCTTTGACAGCTTGGATACTTTGTACTTTTTTAAGTAAACAGATATAGCATGTCAAAGACAATTAACTTAGTATGATGAAACAAAACAATTCTTATAAACAATCCTTATAAAACTCATATAAAATAGTTCTTGACAAAAGATAAATTTGTATGAGCGTGGTCTTTTGGATTTGTTTCATATGTCTTTCTTTGTTTCTTTTGTTTATTACGTGTGTCTTCCATGCAGACTCCCAGGCCTTTAAACATCATTAAGCAGAACAATGGTGAACAGATCATTAGGAGACGAACAAGAAAGCGCCTTAACCCAGAGGCACTTCAGGCTGAGCAGCTAAACAAACAGCAGAGGGGTGGTAACAGTGAGGAACAAGTCAATGGAAGTCCCTTAGAGAGGAGGTCAGAGGATCATTTACCTGAAGGTCATCAGAGAGAAATTCAGCTTCCCAGCCTCAGTAAATACGAGGCCCCAGGTTCATTGACTAAAAGCCATTCTGCTCAGCAGCCAATATTGGTCAGCCAAACTCTGGATATTCACAAAAGGATGCAACCTTTGCACATTCAGATAAAAAGTCCTCAGGAAAGTACTGGAGACCCAGGAAACAGTTCATCGATATCAGAAGGGAAAGGAAGCTCAGAAAGAGGCAGCCCAATAGAGAAATACATGAGACCTGCAAAACACCCAAACTATTCACCACCTGGAAGCCCCATTGAGAAATACCAGTACCCACTTTTTGGACTTCCATTTGTACACAACGACTTTCAGAGTGAAGCTGACTGGCTGAGATTCTGGAGTAAATATAAGCTGTCTGTTCCTGGGAATCCACACTACTTGAGTCATGTGCCTGGCCTACCAAATCCTTGCCAAAACTATGTGCCTTATCCCACCTTTAATCTGCCTCCTCATTTTTCAGCTGTCGGATCAGACAATGACATTCCTCTAGATTTGGCGATAAAGCATTCCAGACCTGGGCCAACTGCAAATGGTGCCTCCAAGGAAAAGAATAAGGCACCACCAAATGTAAAAAATGAAGGTCCCTTGAATGTAGTAAAAACAGAGAAAGTTGATAGAAGTACTCAAGATGAACTTTCTACCAAGTGTGTGCACTGTGGCATTGTCTTTCTGGATGAAGTGATGTATGCTTTGCATATGAGTTGCCATGGTGACAGTGGACCTTTCCAGTGCAGCATATGCCAGCATCTTTGCACGGACAAGTATGACTTCACAACTCACATCCAGAGGGGCCTGCACAGGAACAATGCACAAGCTGAAAAGAACGGAAAACCTAAAGAGTAAACCTTAGCACTTAGCACAATTAAACAGAAATAGGTTTCCTTGATGGGAATTCAATAGCTTGTAATGTCTTGTGAAGACCTATAAAGCACTTCATATAGAGCGCATGCCTTATCCAATATTAAATCCCTTGTTGTTTTTTTTTCCTTTTTCTTCTTAATTTTTCTCCTTTTTTTTTTTTTTTATATTTTTCCCTTTTAAATGAGTGGGTTACCAAGAAAAAAAACAACAGTTGGATGGTGGCCAGAAGGGGTGAGAAGATAATGGGACACAGCCCACCAACGCTAGCCAGAGTGCAGTGAATCATGGCAAATAACCTTGAGAAAATTTTACCGGACAATTAACACCTTTGCTGTTGTGTAAGAGACGTAACTGGCAAGAGTGCAAAGATGTGTATATGTATATACTGCTGCAGGGGTATAGTGAACATATGCACATTGTATATAAGAACTAGACTTGTTAAATATACAGATGTTAAAAGGTCATTTCTTTAATTTGGGCTGATTCCTGCCCTACAACATGCCTTAGGATCACTTTGTCCTCAAAGCTTTGGCAGCAATTTCATCTAAACGTTTCTCAGATTCAGCTGATTTTTAGCTACCATTTTATCACTACATTCTTTCTGGCACATCATAGTCTAGGAAAACCCTTTTGTTCAAGTGAAGTCTCTAATACAGAAGCCACACTCCAGGTTTAATTTGCATAGAGCAAGGTAACCTGCTGTATTTTATTTTAATATATTTTTAATATATTACATTTCTAAACCTTAAAGTCTAAGGTTACTTCTCCACAGGCTTAATGTTGCTATACATACCAATCAGTCCCTTCAGTAGACTTATACCAGCTTTTGCTAAGTAGCATTAAATGTCTTCATAGTACTTTTTAATACTTCAAGCTTTGTAAAAACTATCCATGAAGGGAAAGCTCCTCAGCATAACTGCTCAGGGAAATAGGGCTAAATAACTAAATATTAAATAATTGGTTAAAGGTGCTGTTAGACGAGCCTCCATGCTTGCTACAAGGGTGTAAAAGAACTGACTTTAATCATTTTCATTATAGTGTCCCAACCAGTAGTTTATTATTTTGCCACAGGGATGTAGAAGATATTACAAGCTACTGGATGCACTGTCAGATTAACTTATTTCATTAAAGAAGTTGGGAGAACAAATAGAAAAAACCTTATTTTTCTAGTAAATATTAATGTATTACATTTCAAATAATGGTGCCTGACATATTGAATAATTATTTTCTACAGTGTACGTATGCAACAAAGATATTCCATCATGCATTAGAGTCAGTTCTGGCTCTGCCTCGCTGTTTACATTTGCAAATGTAGCAAACAAGGTAATGAAGCAACTATTTCTATTGCAGTAGGTATCTTTTTTTCTGTGTGTGTGCATTAAAGTTGTAAACGATAACATGAAATGAATGAAATTTGTTGATATTAATGGTATGGAAAAACAAGAAGGAAATGAAAATATTTTTATGCCTACTTAGGAAAAAAAGGGTAGCACTATTCATTCCAAGTACTTTTGTATTCTTAAGCTCTTAACTCACATTGTTATGCTTAAAATGATAAACATATATCCTCTTTTTATTGCTTTGTCTGTGTTTCAGATGAAACATTTCAGAAATTATTTTGATAAGTGCTGTTTGACGATGCAGCACTGATGTTTTATTGCATTCTGTAGTAGCATTGCACTCCATTTTTACAATATTACGCAGTTGCTTTTTTGTTTTGTTTGGGTTTGTTTCTTTTTCGCAGTGCAGGGTCTTAGTTCCTTATGGTTGGATGGCAGGTGTAGCTCAGCTGGTTCATGAATGTTGCAGCGAATGGAGTTTAAAAAGTCTTTCTGATATTATGTTGTCTATTATTTCGTCATTCATGCATTTTATTTTCTAAAATGTTCTATAAAAATATTTCTGGACTAAGTCCTCACTTGAGATTATATGTAAAAGGTCCTATTCTGATCTCACTTACATGCCGCCTTTCTCAGATTTTCATGTAATTGAAACTAAAGCATCATAAAAAAAAAAAAAAGGTTCTTGTATTTAACTTACCTGAATCTCACCACTTTCCCTTCTAGAATTTGGTGCACCTCTAAGATGCTTAACCAGATAGACAGGGAAGTGGAAGATAAAAGGGGAGGTGATAGGAGATGTCTTATGGGGTTGGCTAAAGGAAAACCAAGCAAGGAACTGGCCTAAATGTTCAGCACTTTGATAGTCTTTTGAAAGATGATGTGCCTAAAGCAGCCAGCAATGAACATCACCATGCATGAGAAGCACTTACACAGCTGATCACCAAAGGTCTCACTGACCTTGGCAGTATTTAAGATGTTACATTTTCACACAGATGAAATGTTGTTGCACAGTTTCTCCCATTTGTTAGGCACAGACAGGCCATTGTTCAGCATTAGGCTTGCATTCCTTCCTGCTCCACCCATTGCTTGTATACTGGTAAGCAGTGTATGGAAAGTCCCACTCAACCTGTTTGTGGTTGAGTTCTATAACCCTTCTATAGTGTTCTAGGTTAGCAAAGGATATTGGGCCACATTCTTCTTCCATTTTTTAGATGAATCTCCTGCTTGATACCAGTGCCAGACAAAGTCTGATTATGTTTTTGCTATTGTTCTCCAATAACAAGTTCTGACTTGGTTTTTGTGGATTTATTTTTGTTGGATATTTTTTTGTTTCTTCTATTTTTTTCTGTGGGGACTGAAATAGATTGCCCTTCTTTTATTATGTCAGGGTCCAATGTGTGTCCTCTTCAGCTTTTCCAAGAAACATATTAGACTCACTAAGCAGTGATTTTATTGGCTTCAGAGGTAGCTGGCTGCCGGTTATCAGTAGTTACTGGTTTGACATAACTTCTAAGACCTACCAGTTCCTGTGGCTTCGTCACTGATGGAAGCTGCATCTTCATGGCAAAATATTTTATGGGGGACATGTGCATTATCCTTCTTGAGCACCACCCTGTACTTCATAACACCTCTTGCTGAACTCAGAAGCAGAGGCCAACAACAGGAAATACACATAGTCAAGGTTTGGGGATGAGGAGAAATGAAATATTATGAGTGCAAAGAACAAGACATATTTTTGTGTATTAATACTGCACACCTAGATGGTGCAAATAAAATTTGAAAAAAAAGTTCATTGTTCTTGCCATGACATATTGAGATGTTCTAAGATTTCTGCTTTGTAAGAAATTGGATTTTGCCATAGCCTGTTCTCTTTGATTGGAGGTGGGGGAGCAAAGTTTTGTTTTGTAACAGCGGAGGGACTCTATCACACTTCAGTACCCCCTCACAGTGCATATCAATTAAAAGCAAAATAAATACTAGTACTGAAATTGAATAATCTGATTTAATAACTCTCAGGTAGAAACCAGTCTAAGCACACAGAAATAACTAGTGCACCCACTGCATTTGGATCGAGTTACAGCACAAAATAATGAACTTTCGAAGAATCATTCTTTGTTCTCAACTTGTCAGTGTCTTCAAGGTGTTGTACGTCACTTTCTAAGGAATGATACCACAAAATTAATTGTACCTCACTAGATTCCTCACAAAAGGAATTGTACCACAAAATATGTAGACAGTTCAAGACCAGAGGATTTGTGGTGCCTGTCATCAATCAAATTGCAGAACAGGAACAGTGTTTCCATCAGTACGCTGTATAGGGAGGTATCTCCTGCAGCAGCACCTTCTCCAAATTGGGCTGTCCCTTTGATCACTTCATGGCTGCTGCCCCCTGTGTTTACAGAGTGGGAAATAGAGACTTTCTAGAGCATACTTTGCATTCAGGTGGGAAACTCAGAGTGGTTCCCAAAAGAAGTTTTGCTCTAATCTGCCGCTGTGATGATGAAACTCAGCCCTTAAGTTTTTTGTGGACCATTCAGAAAAGGGAGGGAGGAAATCTGGATACTTGTATTTCAGTTCTGCAGTTTTAGAGAGAGAGAACACAGATGCATCTCAAAAAGTTGAGGCAGGCTGTGATGAAAGATTGTTTTAGTAGTTAGAGGGGCAACAGGACAAAAGTGATCAATGCTAATTGTACACAGTGCTGAAAGGTAGTAATTGTGCAGTGGGGAGATCTGATTTAGCAACTGTGGATTAATACTCAGTTCTGACATGGATTTTCAAGTCCATATTTCAACTGAACAATGTTGCTTTGTAGTCATAACTACTTGCTTTATGTGCTAAGGATGTTATCTACCGTATGGTTTTTGTCTAAATACGTTACCGTACTTGCTCCTGTATTGATTTTTCTTGGCTGACTTAACATGCTAATTCCTGAGGCTGGTCAGGAAAAGCCAAAGAGATTAGAAGTTCACTTCTGCTCAGCCAGAAGGGTAGATATATTTCCTTCTGCTTCTGCAGAGACAGTTATACTTGGCAAAGAACAGCGAGCAATTTGTCGACGTATCCCAAATGTGATAGATAAGTGAGAAATCCCTTCATAACTTTTCTATAAAGTTAAGATGGGCCAAGTAGAATGATTTACATAATTTTCTCACCCCAGAACAGGAGACTTCCCCATTCTCTTCAATTTCATTTGATTCTGCCAGCTCTGGAAAGCTGGAAGTTGGTGAGATGCTACCTATATAGTAATCACATATGCCCAAATTTACCCCTTTTTAAGAGTATAAAAGACAATGATTTAATTGCTGCTAGCCAGATAAATGCCAGTTTCATAAAATTTTTGAGTAGTCTTAGTAAGGTAAGATTCTTAGAATAAACATTGCAACAACCACAAGTTTCTTTCCATTGCTATCATTTTGGCCTCTGAGCTTTATGTAAAAGGAGAACAGAAGAAAAGGAAACATCTCAAAATGCCATTGTAAATTTAGCTTCTAGAAAATTCACCAGCAGGAAAAGGAATTTAAAAAAAAAAGTACTTCATAAAGAATGACTTCATGTTGCTAAAAACCATCATTAAACTTGTAGTCCTGATTTGACTCTAGAATGTTGGCTCTTACTGTTTTGTCCTTACAACACATGGATGTGTTTTTTGTTTTGTTCAGAGTATTTTGTTTTGTTTTGTTTTTTGGTTTTCATAGTGCATGTTCATTTCTACTCACAAACATGTTCTTGGTGTATTTCTTATGCAAACAATCTTCAGGCAGCAAAGATGTCTGTTACATCTAAACTTGAATAATAAAGTTTTACCACCAGTTATAAATAAGATTCATGTCATTGTTTCTGGGGAGAACGTAATGTCATGGTGTCACTGCACCATTGTGGGGCTGGGGAGGAAACTGGTCTGGAGTTGAGCTGTTCTGAGAGGAGGACAGGGCCTGACAATGACTGTGAGTAATGGCTGGTGACTACAGCTGAAGGCTAAAGGCAGAATTGCCCAAGTGACAAATGCATGAAAAGAGAGGAGCTCCTTCAAAAACGGATTTAGCTCTATTGCAGCCCTACATTAAGGGCTCTAGATGTGATCCAAAACTCATTCAGGCTAATGATAGGATTTAGAGTGAGTTTGTTTCAGTGAGGTTTGAACTTTTTGCAATACTTGAGCATCCTGGTAATACATTACTAGGTTTGTTCTGCTGCCCCAAGGAGAAGCAAATATTGGAATAATTTTGAGAAATTATGTAAGAAAGGCTAAGACTGAAATGTGATCTGCCTTTCACACAAAATCCATGGTGGTCTTTGAATAATCCCTGATAAGCAGGACTGTGGTTTCACATCATGCTCACAACCCTTCCAGGAAATCCTGCTGGCTCCCACCATGCAGGTTACTGACCCAGTGGTGACTGCAGAACACCTACAGCGTTGCCACCACCATTTCCTCCAGCAACCTCGGAGGTTTCCTCAGAGATCCCAAGTGGAAGCACTGACCAAATCATCTCGGCCTGGCATTTCTGTTGGGATGAGCTCACAGCCCAGGGTGGTATGGCACCCAGCCATCATTTCCATTATGCTGTAATTTCCTTTCTCCATAGGTTTTTGTCTCATCTCCATGGTTGAGAGGCTGTTCACTCTCATACAAAGTACTAGCTTAAAGTCATATGAAATGGTAAAATCAAATCATAATGCTTGACTTTAATTTTAAAAGCACCATGCCAGAAATAACTTCCCATATAATTCATTCTTCCAGTTAATTCAGATGCAGACCCTATGTATTTTCAGTCTTTTTTAAGTTTCTTGAGATTAATTAGTAACTGTAGTAAAGAATATAAAGGTGAAAAAAAAAACCTTTCAAAGGCAGGTGAACTGACTTTGGAGACATCAAGTTTATGCTTTATTTGTTTTGATAAATATGCTATATGCAAAAACTAGTTTATATACATTATGTAAAACTGTACATATATATATACACACTCTACATAAAGACTACACATACAGAGGTATACATATGTGCACATATACATATATACATATACATAGATTTTACATATGTATGTACAAAAAATTATTTTCACTGGTTTGAAGAATATTTTTTGAAAATAACAATTAGTCCAAATTTACATACCTGTTATAAAACCATACCTGAACAATTCTGTCTTTAGTGAAGAACAGTGTTTAACATTGGACTTTGGTCTCCATATACTTGTGTGAGCTCATAATGGTAGGAGCTGATGACCTCAGATTTTCCTTTGTGGTTCTACTATTTGTATAGCCTACAAATGTGTACAAGTGTTAATGTCTTCCTCTTATAACAGCCACTCCACATGTAAGCAGCTCATATAAGTGCACACTGACATTGTTATCAGGTCTTAATGTGCAATTACAGGGTTTAAATTTGTGCCAGGAATCTGGGAACTTCTTGTACTAGCAGCAGTGTCCAAGATTATTTCCTATATAACTGCTGCCATATCTTGATACAGGTCAGAACAGGTCCTGATTGTAAAAGATAATCCTTCTGCTGGTAGCAGGTCCTGAACCTCATCAAAGAAGATTTATAAATGCGTGAAGTTAAAAAAAAAAGTGTAAGATAATTATTGGTACAGAAGAAAATGGGCGGAATAAGTAGTGTGCTTCACTCTGTACAAAGGGGAAAAAGGGTGCTTTCAATACCATGCTTGTAACAGAGGAAAGGGGATACTTATCTTACAGCCTTATTTTTTTATGAATCATGGAATAAGTAGCTTTCACTTTGACACTGTCTTAATGCATTTTTGTTGACAGTGGGTGGAGATATAAGATCAAGGAAACAGCAAACTGTCAGTTCATGTGTCTATACTGGAGGTTTAACCATGATGGGCAATTAGACAGTTGGGACAGCTGAAACCTGTTGGAGGCAGAGTTTGGACTGACACCAGGTTCCCTTGATTTCCCAAAAGAGTTTGACTAATTCTTGTGTGCAGTGCAGGAAGAGTATCAGAAGGTCCTTTCTGTAAATGAAAGTGTCTCCTGCACATCCAAAAAAATAGAAGTGTCTTTCACACATTGTGGTTAGAATGTCAGTGTAAGTGTCTGATTCACTTCCAAATGCTGTTGTGGAATTGACAGCTTAATGGTGGGACTGATATAGTGACAGTTCTCTCACCTACCTCCATACAGCTCCATCAGCTCTGATACAGTGTAAACAGAAGTGGTCAGAGAAGAAATAGGGCCATCTAAAAGAACAGAAGAAAAAGACATTAAAAAAAAAAAAAAACAACAACTCAAAAACATCCTTTACAACTGTGTAAAGACAGTGGCTTAAATCTGCCACATAAAGACTAAGATTAACTCTTTGTTTTGCAGAGGCAATACAGTTGCTGTGGCCTTATTTCTGAGTGGAAAAATTTCTTACATGATACAGGTACAAAAAGCAAAGTTGCAACATAAAACTCTGTTCTCACTGTGTCATTCTTTTAGGAAAAAAAGACAATAAAGATGTGTAAAAATGGATGGTTTGGGGAAGCTTTTTAAATTATCCCTTCAAGAAAGTGACATATTTTCTTGTCTCTTATTTCTGTTAAGAAAAGATATTGCAAAGCAAAATTAGAATATTTTCCTTTTAATCATAGCCAAGTGTTTTCCTCCTTGATAGAGTCTGAAAAAACTGGAAATAGATTTCAAAGTATGAAACTATGGGATGTGGAAGCTTTTCAGAAATGTAAGGTGATTTCTCAAAGTTAATGTTCCCTCAGGGTGGCATTCACACTGTGTTCTTTGGACACCCATCTGTTAATACGCATAATGATCCTCATCTTCCTACAGAGTCAGTCATACATTCAGAGCAGGAGCATATTAGATGTTCACAGCCCCCCACTGGATGGATCCAGACTGGGTAATCTCCAGAGATCCTTTTTAGCCTAGATAATTTTGTATTATAAACATTCACAAATTTAGTTAATTTGTGTTTCTCTTGTATGAGCATGAAATATGTGACAGGGAGCAATTGGAGACAAAGGCCAACAAAAATTGAAGCACATCTGTAGGTGGAAATGGTGGAGCATATCAAGAGCTCTCTAACAGACAGGCCATTGAGGCCAGAGCCTGATGCAAGTACAAAATACCCCATTAAACACATGGCTCTTAACTGGAGCACGAAGGCTTTTCCATTTATTTATGTTTCCATAATAACTCACGGCAATAAAACCCTGGTAATTATACATTAACCTCCACAATTAAACATAACATGAGAGACTGCTGATGCATTGACATCACTATCATGTGCGTCAACAGGGGGTTTTGGCTAACTTGGCTAACTTCTGTATTATCTACAAATCAAGATGTGAATATTAACAAGCACTGGATAATGGTTGTTCTCAAGAACAACCAAGTGGCTCGTGTAGTCCTTGATACACTTCTGCTGGGGCTGGCTACGCATTTCCAACCAGGTCCCAGGTGCAGCAAAGGACTTAGGGCAGAGGAGACCATTCTCACTTCTCAGGGGAAGGGGTATGAATGGGTCTGTGCTACTTGTATCCATTCCCTGTGAGACAATTTTCCAGCAGGAAGTACCAAGAGCCAAGGGATGTATCATGAGCCACGGGCCACACTGCTTCAGTGTATGGGCACCTCTCCTGGACAATAGGCTTGCAAGACAAAACATCTGCCAGTGTTTACCCATCCCCCTTCTCCAGTGACTGTGGCTCAGGCAGTTTTACCTGGTTTTCAGTATCTGCAGCAGTCTGCTGTATTTGACTGAGTGAGCTTTAAAGTCAGAGAAAATTTCAGATTCGTCATGTATATATATATAGTATAGACATTGGCTTTCAGAAGGAGTAAATGTTTCCTGGTACTAAGTGGGGGTTGGTGTTATTACTTAACTCAGCTATGGACAGAGCTATATAAGCATGTACACAATAGATGATTGCACTTGAAGTAGATGATATTCACTGTTTACTGTTGTCTCATATTAGAAGTTTTGTGGGCAAATCTTCCGCTTCTAGCAATACAAATAAAGAGACAACAACAACAATGAGCAATAGCCATGCTTCCAGTTTTAAAGAACAGAACATGGTCATTCATTCCGAGCTGTTATAATTACCAACAATTTTGTAAGAACCCAGATTTTCTTGCTCAGAAAAGGGCAAAGAGTTCTTTTTTAACACAGAATGCTTTAGTGCTGTTTTGAAAGCTTCTTTTCTCAAAAAGGACTTGTTTCAACACATTTTTAGTCAGCTTTGTTTAATAAGTTTTATTTCAAATCCCATTCTAGGAATATTTTGACAGTAGAATATCCCAATCTGTATCTATGTTCCACATTTAAATTGGTATTCTTGCTAGCTCTTCATGAAGACTACTCTACAAACAAACACTAAACTGCCTGAATTATTTAGTAAAATAAAAATTAAATCTAAGCTTTTTAACAAATATAATTCTTGTCTTAGGGAATGTACTTGATCTCTGACATCACCTACACATCTAAAGTCGTAGCTTGCTGTGATGTTTTTCATCATGAGATGAAACAAAATCCTCCTCTATATGTACTAGGTAGCTTTTAATGTAAAATATAAATTAACTGTTCCACATAACTTGTTTCAGATTAAGCAGAACAAAAAAAAGTAGTAGAGGAGATTAACTTACCTACACAGACCACCAAGTCTGCATTACAGCCAGCTTTCTCCATTTCCCTCTAGAGAGACTGTGCTGCTGGTGAAGAGACGTGGAACAACACAGAACTGTCTGAATTACTGGCACGTATAAAAGGACAGCTTTACCCTGCCTACAGTCCAGGATGATAAAGACATTTGGCAGCTGAGCAACACCAGAAAGTCTAAATATACAAAAAAAAAAAAAAAAAAAAGGAATTTCAGATTGGAACATGAGAACTGGAAAAAAGGTTAGGGAAACAAGAATTAAATGTGTTATTATATTTTTAAAACCTCAATGAAATACAGCAGTGGTCAAATATGTACTTAATAAAAGGTACTTGTAATGAGTACATAACACTCTTAAATTACCAAGGATATTAAAGTTACAGGGAGTTCTGGGAAACGTTTTATCTGACCATGACTACACAAGATATTGCCTGATTGCTGGGATCAGGCCTTGGAAAAGACAAGACCTTTCCTCATTCTCTATCAAGTGCCTGAGGCCACAGTTTCAGGAATACTTCAATCTGGAAATGCTGCCAAAAGAGGCAGCCCCAGGACTATCTGCCCTGTGCTGCTCTCTTCCTTCTCCTGGCACAAGTATTTCTTTTTCCATGAGATGTATCAATTCAGAGAACTAATTGTCTCCTACTTGCTCCTAAAAATGTGACTTTTACCCCCCATTAATTCCCTGATCCAGTTTCCAGTGCAGTGACAAAAACACCTGTGTCAGTGGTAAGTATGTGGTGGCAAAATGAGCAGTTGATGATGTGGAAAAAGGCAGTATGGGTTTTTTCTTGGCAGCTAATGTCAGTCTAAAGTGTTGAGAAACCCATAGTCTAGGGGGTCCCAGTTTAGAACAGATTCTCATCTGTACATCAACACCAGATTTTGTTGCTGAAAAACTACATATAGGGTTGAGATGAGGGGCAAAAGCTATAACACCTTGAAGACCATCCTTCCCCTGTGCTGGCAGCTGCCAGGAAGAAACCATCTTGTCCTTTAGTATCCATGGCATAACTCTCCTCCAGAGCTGCAAACTACTTTTATTCTGCTTTTCCTTACAGAGAATGAGTGGTCAAGTCCTGCTCTTTTCCTATGTTCAGCTATGGCTTCATGATATTCTACTTTGCTCATGCAAGTAGTAATGGCAAACTGATTTCATGCATTTCAAACATGGGCAATAGAAAATTTACCTAATTCTTGTCCTTCATCCTAAATCACTCTTCTATACTTCTTTTGCTACGCTGGCCTTGTACTTCATAAAGCTGAGCACTTCAGGCTTCTCACCAAAATAAGATACACCAGGTGAGATGACTAGGAGTCAAAGGAACCAGATGAGGAAACTTTTCCTGTCTTCTTTCTTGCTGTTATTGGATAGATATTTTTTTAGTTTGTAGTGTGCATTCCAGATTCATGTTTTATTCACATCTGCCCCTAACAGGTGATCACTATTCACTGCATTATTTGCCTGCACATGGCCTAAAATTTTTTCTCTGACAATGGAATACTCCCAAATAGCTCCCCTAGATTTGATTTGCTGAAACATTTGATATGGGACAAAGTTGCAAGCTTTCTTCAGAGTATTCCTCTTCTTGATACTTCTATAATTTTGATACTAATTTATTGAGACAAAATTTCATGATAGCTCATCAGACACCCGAAACTGCACTTCTCCACTATTGACACACCAGATGACACCAAGAAATTGTGTAGACAAGAGAACTGCAGTAGGGGGGCAGAAGATTTTCTTTTGTGCAAGAGTCGAAACTTAACATCATTCTGTATTTCAAATAAGACTCTGGTTTGATAACTGCAAAATGCCCAGCTTTATCACAGAATCACAGAATGACCTGGGTTGGAAGGGACCTCAAGGATCATGTAGTTCCAACCCTCCTGCCACCAAACAAACAGGACCCCAGGTCCTTCTCTGCCGAGCTGCTCTCAAGGACCACTCCTCCCAGCCTGTACAGGTGCCTGGGGTTCTTCTGGCCCAAGTGCATAACCTTGCACTTTGCTGCGTTGAACCTCATTAGGTTCACCTGAGCCCAGCTTTCCAGCCTGTCGAGGTCCCTCTGAATGGCATCCCTTCCTTCCACCGTATCAACCACTCAGCTTGGTGTCATCAGCAAACTTGCTGAGGGTGCACTCAATTCCTTCATCGATGTCATTAATAAAGATGTTAAAGAGCACCGGTCCCAGGACAGACCCTTGGGGGACACCGCTCGTTACCGGCCTCCACCTGGACATATCCACTTTCTCTATGTAATTTTCCTCTGAAGATTCCAACTCCAAGCTCTCTAAACTATTTATTGCCACTTGGTAGGGCATTAATCTAGGAATAGCAAAGCAGTTACTGCGCCCAGCTGCATATTTGCCTTTCTCCCCCTGCAGAGGCTACCATTGCTATAGCTGGAATAGCTGGGGCTCAGACATATTTTTGACAATTTATCTTCCCTGGCTTATAGTTTATGTCTGTATTGGGTTTGCATGTCAGGGTTTTGGTAGTGAGAGTTCTACAGAGGTAACTTCTGTGAGAAGCTGCTAGAGGTTTCCCTTGTATCCAATGGAGACAGTTCCAGCTGGCTCTAATAAAGACATGCTACTGGTCTCTGCAATAATACAATAATATATTCATGAAGGAGGAGGGAAGGGAGGTGTGGGGGAGGAACTGCATGAAACCAAATGCAGCATGAAAGAGGAATGAGAATATGTGAAAGAAACAACTCAGCAGAGACCAAAGTCAGTAGAGAAGGAGGGAGAAGAGATGCTTTAGGTGCTGGAGCAAAGATACCCCTGCAGACTGTGGTGAAAGCAGGCTGTTCCTCTGCAGCTCATAGAGATTAACGCTGGAGCAGACCATAGAGTTACAAAAAGATTTAGGTTGGAAGGGATCCAAAAACCCATCTAGTCACAGCCCTCCTGCAAAGGGCAGAGATACCTTCCAGCAGACCAGGTTGCTCAAAGCCCCATCCAGCCTTGCCTTGAACACTTCCAAACATGGGGCATCCACAGCTTCTCTGGGCAGCCTGTTTCAGCATCTTACTACCCACACAATGAACAATTTGTTCCTAATATCTAATCAAAGTATTCTCTCTTTTGGTTTTAAATCATTATGCCTTTACTTATCACTGTGCTCTGTTAGAGTCCATCTCCATCTTTCCAGTAGCAAAAGGCCCCCTGTAAGTACTGGAAGGCTGCTATAGGGTCTCCCTACAACTTTTTCCAGACCCCAGCTCTTTGAGCTTGTCTTCATAAGAGAGGTGCTCCAGCCCTCAAATCATCTTCATGGCTTTCTTCTGGACTCACTCCAACAGGACAATCTCCACATTCATCATGTGTTTGGGGATCCAGAGCTGAATTCAGTACTCCAGGTGTGATCTCAAGAGAGCAGAGACAAGCTTGACCTGCTGACTACACTTCTTTTGATGCAGCCCAGCATGCAGTGGGCTTTCTGGGCTGTGTCCACCTGTAGCCATGGAGTTCATCATGCCATAGTAGGTACCTGAAGGACTCGTGAGCTCATTGGTATGTCCACTCCAGAGCAGCTTCCTGGTAAAACCTGTGGATCTGTGAAGGGGTGAGCCCTCCCGCTCAGTTTGCTGGAAAAACTTGTGAACTGCAGCCTCAGGGATAGATTCGTGTTGGAGAAGTTCATGGAGGTTTTTCTTCCGTGGAAAAGTACCCACACTGGAGCTGGGGAAAGATGTAAGGAGTCATCCTTCTGAGGAGGTAGCAGTGACAGTAATAATGTGGAATGAACTGAATTTAACCTCCATTCCCCATGCCCCAGTACTGCTGCCAAGGAGGAGGGAGAGAATTGGAAGTAAAGTTGAGGCTGAAAAGAAGGAAGGGCTAGAGGGGAAGAGTTTTAAGATTTGAGTTTATTTCTCATTACTGATTTGATTTGTAAGAAATTACATTAATTTACCCCAAGTCAAGACTGGTTTGGTGGTAATTGGTGAGTGTTCCCTCCCTGTCCTTGTCTTGACCCATGAGCCTCACTTTCTCTCACCTGTCCAGCTGAGGAGGGTAGAGATACTTTAGTTAGCACCTGCCATCAGGGTAAACTCACCACAATAATTTAGCACAACTCTGTAGAGATTTACAGGACTGTGAAATGGGAAGGCTTGTGCACAGGAGGCCATTCTCAGCTCTTCCTGCTGAGATGGACATCTGAGAATGAAACAGGGAGAGAACTGTGGATGGCTGAGTGAGTCTGGGAGTGGGGGGAACAGAGCATTGCCTCTCACTCTGAGGATGCTAAATCTTCTTAAAGTTCCTGTTGGGCACATTCTGCTGCCCATTTTATTTACTTTCATCCCATATGCTTACCTGCATCACATCTTTGCACAACTCCACCAACACCAGTCTCTGGTTTCTGAAATATTTTCATTTGAGTAGAGAAGACAGAGGGAACCTAGGGAACAAAAAGGAAGTAGGAAAAATAAAGAACTACAGATCCTGAATACCAAAAGTCCCCTCCACTCCATAGTAAATTTTAAAATTATAAGACTCCCTGAGGTCCCACTGAAAGCAGAGAAGCAGAAAGAAGAGAAGGAGCTAGAGCCAAATATTGCAGATCTGTAGTGCTGCTCCACATATACTTTAAGCACACAGTCTTTAAAAATGAATATATTTTGAGACTATATTTTAAAATAACCTACTTTTTTAGCAGCTGAATGGCTTGCTTTTCCTGAAAATAGGAACTCCTTTTAAGTTGTCTGTGGTTGTGTGACTGAGCACATGGAAAATCTTGGCCTAGAAAGTTTTAAATAACTTCTGTAATTAATATCATGAAGGTTTTGAAAATGGATACAGAAGACAAAATGAGACATACAGCAAACACACAACATATAACTTTTATGTATTGTGTCTGTGAGTTCATAACAATGAATCTTAAAGAATATACAAGAAGGATTCTTCCTTCTTGAACTGAAGGAACCCACAAGGCCAATGTACTAATTTCTTCTTTTCAGTTTGGCTTACAGCAAATTTTTGTTTTATTTATAAAATGAAAATATTTGAAGGGATTACAGAATTTGTTTACTCAGAAGTCTCCAGAATCCCTTGAAAGATAGCTGTCTATGAAACACTGTAGGTCAGATATCCAATATTAGTTTTAGTAGAATTGACATTTTTTCAATTAGAAAAGTACATGAAACTGAGGGTTGGAAAATATGAATACTTTTTCAGCATCTGTAAAACCTATGACTCTTGTGTTCAAAAAATGTGAAGGAAACAGATATGTAAAGCACTAATGCATCAGCAATATTTAGTTAAGTGAGACAGTTAAATGAACTTACCTGCAGAACCTGAGGATGTGGGGACTATTGCCTAGATGCTTAGAAGAGCAAATTGAAATCTGAGGTGCAATGGCAAATTCTAGGCCCAGATATATACTGGGCTTAAGAATATCCCTCTTTCATATTGAACTATGGAGATAGTAGAAATGGAACAGTTAACACCTTGGTTTTTAATCTCTACAAAACTTTCCTAATTCCACTGACCTCCTGAAGTCACAGTCTTCTCATATTGTATTAACCTAAGAACTGATGTCATTTAGTAGATGAAGATAATTTCCTGTAGATTATAGGTTTCCTTAGAGATCTCTTGTTTTAAGTATTGATTGTTCCCAACCCTCTTTAATTCATAAAGCCTGGCCAGAGCACAGCACAAGGGAAGCAGGTCTGCCAATAATGGCTGAAGAGAAATAGTTTGCTAGACCATAAGTCTTTGCCAAAAAGCAGAAGGAAAGTAACACTCCTCCCTTTCTTTTTTTTTTTTCTTTTCACCTTGTAGTTCCCTCTGGAATTTTCCAACCGTTCCTCCTTTACATGCATACCATCCCTCTCCATCCCTCTTGTTATTTAGAGATGGAACTGGTAATTTTCCAGCACTGCTCATGTACTCCTTCCTTCAAAAAGGCTGTATCTGGATGTTCATAGAGAGAATACTACTTAAACTTACAATTATATTAGTATGTGGTTATAAAAGGGTATTTTTTTTTTCTTATAATGTCATAGCTGCCAGTCCCGGAACGTAAGTAAAATGGATTCTGTGATGTGAAGATTATCAGAACCAGTTGATTTTTATATGTTGTTTCATTATTCTAGATTTAATCAATTGAGCTTTTTGAGCTGAACGCTGAATTCAGAGGTAAGGGTGAGTTTGCGTATATGCATTTTTTCATCCAGCTATATACATTTTAACATCTCCTAAAGGAGCATTAGTTTCTCCAAACCTGAACAAGTATTCTCAGTTTTTTTATCCACTGTCTTTTTTTCCTTCCCCTGAAAACAAAATTTTCCTTTTTATTATTTCTCCTCCCGCTCTGCAGGATATTAAAAATATTCTCCATGTTTAGTGTCTCTAATATTGAAGATTACCTAAGACAGAATAGAGTTATGTTTCAACCTAAATAACTTTGCTTTAGTGCATTTTTTCCTATCATAGCTTTGCTAGCTAACAGAACTAGATATTAATAAAAGCACTTGAAGCATTAATAATTTATCACTTGTCACTAAGTTTTACAGTTCTCCAAAAATTAATCACACATTTTAGTTTAACCTGAAATTGTGTAAAACAGTAGTGTAATTAAACTGCCTGGCTTTTTTGGTCAGTTTTAAATAATTCAACTTGGCCTTCTCTACTGCCTGCATTTCAGTACTGCCATCTCAGGCAGATCAGACAAAGCTCTGGTTTCATCTTCTGATTCGTCAAACAACTTTGATCTAACCATGTCATACAGTGTATTTTCCAGATGGCAAATAAAACCATCTGAGTCAGATGAATATTCAACAAAAAAAACTTGCGATATACACCCTCATTCATCTTGTCTGTCTGTCTTGTACACAAAGGATTGAAGCAGGAGGTTCTGTAACTTTGAGTAAATGCAGATCTTCATTTTCTGGATGATGAAATAGTCTCACCTTTTTTGTCGCATCTGATTTTTGCCAAGAAAATGGTGTAAAGAAAAATGTTTCTGTAAACAAAGTCTTTGCCAAGCTTCTCACTGTACACATTCTCAAGTCCTTATATGCTGCTTCAGGCAATGATTTTAATCTAATGTTTCCAGGGAAAAAGAGGTATGTCCTAACAATATAAGATGATATATTACTTAGTAAGACTAAAAATAGAACCATGTTGGAACAAGAACACTTCCAGTTGATTAAGTTAGTTATTTTTCTGGACTAATAAAAGTTATATTTCTCAAATATTCACTATTCAAGGAGTCAGACTTCCATAAAAGGTACAGAGCTAAATTGAGAAAGATCCCTTTGATTGATTTTTATCAGAAAGTATTTGATTTTGCTCATAACCAGTGCAAATGCGAACCTGAGACTAAGGAATAGGAATGTCTTAACTTAGTCCATAATATACCAGTCTACTGTAGATAGATTTGGGTTTCCAGACATTCTATTGGTGATAATTATGACCTTTTACATATATTTCATATAATTCTCTTAAATTTAGTATAGTTTACAACAGTGTGCGTACAATGAATTGAATGAAATTAAATTTTGCTGTCATTCACTTAATTAATGAATGAAACTAGCAAAGACTGCAGTCACCTTTTCATTTAATACATTTGATTGTTTTCTTAATTATTTTGAAAAAAGAGAGACGGCATAACCCTGGCTTAGCTGGAAGTTCTCTCGTCCTTTAGTAAATTATCTCAAATTCACATTGTTCATCATATTTCCCAGAATGTCAACTGTAAATGGTTAATAATGTATTGACTCTAATTAAGAGTAATTTCCCCTGTTTTCAAAATATCTGCCATTGCTTTGTTTCTCAGAAATCTGTTTTGTTCATTTAACAGCAATTTCAACATTTCTTAGAATTTTTGTGGCAAGTAATTTCAGCTGGCTTCTCAGCAGGCTTCTTTATTATAAATTGGCTACCTTATTATTGACATAATTGTTTGCCTAATATTTGTTGGGCACTTAGTGCACATTCAGTTCTGAAAAATAATTTTAAAAAAGACAGTCCAATTTTCTAAACTACTTCAACTATAGAAGCCAGGCAAGCAGAAGAGGGATGCACTGAAAACTCCAGAAGTAAGGGCAGTACCCGAGCAAGAGAATTACTTGAGGAGGTACATGTGGGTGGCAGAAATGGTGTCTAGGATTCAGCTTTTTAAATTGCAATGAATCCTTCTGTGAGTATTGTCAAAGAAAGTCTTGGCTTTGTTGAAGCCAGAGGAAAAACTTCAATTGATTTCAGAACAGCACTTTTCACTGTAGAATTTAAGGGACTCAGAGGGAGAAAGAATAATATTGGAGTAACTGGAATGTGTTAGACTTCCCAGAAAACGGATCAGGAATAAATTCATTATCTTCTGAAATATAAGATGCTGTTGAGTAAGTCTGGATACATAATACTGGTCTAGGCAGGCTCTCTGGTCTGCACATGTATATAAAATATATTCTGCCTCCACAGCAACTTCTAATCACATTTTCTGTCTTGTAATCTAGCCAAAACAAAAGCAGTAGATCATTGATATTCAGATATTAGGCTTGTATCACAACAGACAGGCAAGTCTCCTGAAAGATCTAACTCATTATATAGGGTGACAAGGATTTGATCAGTGCTTTTATTATGCTGAATGTAGTTTCTGCATTCCAAAGAAATGGTTGTAGGAATCTTTGAAAGATTTGAAACCACTGGATAAAAGCTCAGACATTTTTTCCCTCCTCTGCTTTCACTACTTTCTTAATCAATGATTCCCATTTGTCACTGCTAATAGCATTATCCCTGACACCTCCTGTGATATTTTTCCCTGCTTAAAAGCTTGCACTTCTACTTCTGTTATTTAGCTTTTGTTTTCCTTGTTCTGCTGACAATTGACTTTCTTTCAGAGTCTCTTCACTGCTTCTTGCTGGGAAGGCTGAAACTGTTTGAAAAGCACCAAGTATTTCTGGAGTTCCAAGGTGAGTTGGGGAGGGATCTCTGACGTTTTAGCTCAGCTATAACTTTACTGAGAGCTACAGTGCAGTCTTCAGCATTACAGTAAATTAAGGCAATATCAGCATTTTATCAATTTACTCAGAAAGATTCTTTCTTTCAAGTAAGTCCTAAGACTGTTCTCTGACCTTTCCATGTCTCTCTCATGGCTTCCCAACAATTTTTGTCCCTTAATTTTTTTTTTCTATTTGTATTCCATTAAATCAAAAGTAGATTGAAAGGATCTTGTATTCATATTCCCAGAATGCCAGTTTTTGCTCCTTTGAATTTACATTTACATTATTTGGGACTGATTGTTTAGAAATACAATACACACTCCTAACCCTAGTACAACAACTTTTTAAAAAATGCAAATTATATTTCCTAAACTAAAGCATCCCATCATAGGCTCATCCTTTTACCCTAATAAAACTTTATTTCATCAACCAAAAGGCATATATTTTAATTCTTATTGCAGGTCAATTTATAGGTGATGCAGCCCAATACCAGTACTAAATGAAATAATATTTTATGCAATATGATGATTTTATCTGAAAAGAAGAGCAAATGTTATCAGACTAAGCAAACCAGAACATCTTTCTCCTTTGGGCTAGGAAGATTTACCAATGACATTATCAGTTTTCTAAGACTTCTCAACTTCCATCCCATCTGCTCATCTGCAGATCATAAGGTTCAGATTCAAGACAGTTATTTCACCAAGGGCTACTGTGTTGTTAATGTACACTGGGGTCTATTGCCCTCTACTGGGTTGAATTTAACACCTGATTTACTCCCAATTTACATGTAAAGAACCTGGTGAGGTTTCTGTAAGGCAAATTGCTAACTATGTCAAATGAATGTCTCACCTTCTTGCTAAGAGTAGAGAAGACTTCCTGTAGATGCCAGAACTTGGAATTTGGTACAAGACAAATTAATTGCTCCAGCTGGAAGTTGTAGATTATTTTTAATACTACAGATTAGAAGTCTCTGAAGCTGCAGAATGGGCATGAGAGGTCCTACTTAGGTTGCAGTCATCATCCTATTAGATGGGGAGCACTTTGCAGAGCCCATGGTACATACCAAGTATGTGAATTTCTCATTTTAGCAGAAAGGATTATGTAAAGCTTGTGGCTCTTCCATACTGATATCTTGGGTGATATTTAGAAGACTGAATATTGCATTAGTTGCAAAAAGGTTCTGTATCCCGTTGCCTCTTCTTCAAGATAATTCCAGGATAAATTAAAGAGAAGGGATTGTCTGGCAGCTCCAACTGATTGCATTATGAGCTTAATGAATGGCAGAGAGATTGGAAATCTTTATTCATATGCTGTGTGTCCTCAAAATCTACATGAGTTTTGGGCTTAAGTGCTCTCACCTTTTAGTGAGATAGACCTAGTAAAATATGACTGCAGGATTCAGAGTGGTCAGGAGGGCAAACTTTAATTTGGCCACTGAGGCCTCAAGTTCATGGACCTTCCTGCACAACAAAAATATTATATAGCAAAATTATAGCAATTTTCCATAGGAAATCATAGTCATTCTCAAGGCTTTTGTGGTGGTTGCCTTGCAGTCTTGTCTAGATGACAAACATCCAGCTAGCCATTCTCCCATTACCCTGTCTCAAGAGTTGAGGGGGTCAAATAAAATTTAAAAGCTCATGGATTGAGACAAGGAGATCATTTATCAACACTGGCAAAACAGACTAAACTTGAAGAAATTTATTTAATTTATTGTCAATTTTAATAAATTAGCATGGGGGAAAAGAAGATAAAGTGAAACAGCTCCTTGCCCCGTATCAGTTCCTCCCAGACTCAACTTCACTCCTTAATCATAGAATCGTAAAATGGTTTGGATTGGAAGGGACTCTAAAGATCAACTAGTTCCAAATCCCCTGCCATGGGCAGGGCCTTACACAGCCTGGTCTTAAACACTTCCAGGGAGGAGGCGTCCACAACCTCTCCTTCATTCATGACTTCTCTACTATCTTCCCCTTGACCTTGAGCAGTGCAGTGGATAGAATCATAGAATCATAGAATAGTT
>VZTY01002100.1:144850-158607 GCA_013400935.1 Turnix velox
AACCCCAACTCCTTCAGCCTGTCTTCATAGGGCAGTCGCTCCAGCCCTTTGACCATCTTTGACCATAGGTACAGAGAGGTGTTGATTTGTTCATAGCAGTCCTTTTCTGCTGCTCCCTCCTTCTCACACTTTTTCCCTGCTCCATTGTGAAGTCTCCATCGGCTGCAGTCTCATCAGAGAATATCCCCCTGCTCCAGTGTGGGGCCCTCAGTGCGCTGCTCCTCATTAACTTCTATGGACTGAAGAGGGACGACCTGCCTTATCATGGCCTGCATCATAGACTGTGGGGAAATCTCTGCTGCAACACCGGAAGCACTTCCTCATTATCCTTCTCCTCTGATCTTTGTGCCTTCAGAGTTATTTCTAACATTTTTTTCCTTACTTCTCACACTGCTATAAAGCATTTTTCCTTTTCTGTAATTCATTTTCTCAGAAGTGCCACGGTCTCTGCTGACGGGTTTGTCTGTGTCATGCATTGAGTCCATTTGAGCTGGCTGGACTTGGATGGGTCTGGGCAGTGTTTGGTACAAAGCAACCCATGGCTTCTTCCCACTGTACAGTGTACCATGTCATGGACACCCAGTGCAGTTGTACAAACATCAGGTGGTTAAATCTTTCACAGTAAGGCAAATTGAACTATTGAGCCTGTTATTGTGGGGATTACAAACCCTACGTGTTATTTGCCTTATGCACAGGCACAGACCATATTTTGTCCTCTTGCCACTTCAAAATGCAAGCTGACACAGGAAAGGACAGACTGAGTGTTTGCAGACTTGGCTGAAGAAAGATGGCAGCAGGCAGCCATCTGAAACAAACCCCTGCTTTTGTACACTGAAACTTTTCAGAAAATGGCAGGCAGCACTAATGGCATTACTCCAGTGATTTCCTCAGGAGTTGCTTTAGATGATGATGTATCACAGCAATCCACATTTTCATTTAATTTAACAGCAGAAATTGGCATTTTAAAATGAAAGTATTAGTTTGGAGTCCACAGTGAATGGCTGCAGAAGATTATGATTGACTGCTTTTCAGAGTGCTCCAAGAGAAATAATCATTAGGCCATCTCTGCTCCTATATTATTGCTAACACACTACCTATGGTATTAATAAACTATTTAGGAAAGAACTTTGAGGACTAATCCTGGTTTTAGTTAATAGGACTTGCATTATTTACAAGTGAAGAACAGAGAATATATTCCCTAAATTTTATCTTTCCAAGAAAAAATGCAGATGATCTTTCCATGAACATATTGTCATCTAACAAAGGCGGAGACATAGTAGGTATGGGGTACTTAGAAAACAACTATGGGAAGATTTGATTTACACATATGTATGTGTTTAAAAATTATCATACTGAATCACACAGAGAGAGGGGTTTTAGGAATGCTTTGAAAGAAGGGATTGAGTATAAGCAGTCTGGAACCACTGTAGACTCACAGCTTGGAGGTCTGTGTGGCATTCTAGCCTTCTTCACATGAGTGTTTTTGTTCCCAGACAACAAACGACTGGAGAGCTTAGAAAGATTTATATTTATTTCAGACTCAAAGACTGGGCTTTTAGAGTGGAAGGTCATGTATTTTGTGTTCATTACTGAATGTCAATGGAAGGTACGCTATGGTCACTATAACTATGCAGATGGTATCTGGATATTACATGAGTCATTCTGTAAAACTGGTCCTGTGTTTGAGTTCATGCAATAGAGATGCAAAAGGAGGACGAACTACATTGGTGAGTGTGCAATTCTGACACCACCCTTGCTGTTATTGAATTACCATTTCACATGGCTGTGTTGCCCTCTAGAGGCCGGTCCCCAAGTGAAGTGTGCAAATGAATCTTTTAGTAGTATAGAATTCGCTTGGTTGGAAGGAGCCTTTTAGATCATCTAGTCCAACCATCAGCCTAACTCTGTCAAGAACCACCCCTAAACTATGTGTCTAAGCTCTGTGTCTGCCTGTCTCTTAAATACCTTCAGGGACATTGATTCTACCATTTAAATCAGCTTGTTCCATTGTTTGATAACCCTTTCAGTGTAAAAAAATTCCCCAGTATCCATTTAACCCTCCCCTGATGCAACTTGAGACAATTTTCTCTTTTCCACAGTGGAAGAGACCAATCCCCACCTCTCCGCAAATTCTTTTCAGGAGCTTTTAGAAAATAATAAGGTCTCTCCCCAGTCTCCTTTTCCCCAGACTAAACAATCCCAACTTCCTCAGCCACTCTTCATAAGACTTATTCTCCAGACTGCTTGTAGCAGGCCTCTGTCTTTGGAGAAAGAAGTTCTTCAGCTACATGCCAGTTAACACTTGTAACTCAATGAGTCAGTGAAGTTCACATTCTTCTTAACTGTTAGTATTTTCTTACAGCCTAACTCCTTCAATTTTTTTTATTAAAATTGGGCATCTAGTTTCAGTGGCTGCAAGCCGCTGAAGAAAAGGAGACACAGAAATCAAAGACAAGGAAGTAGAGCAGGTGTAAGTATCATTTCTACCAAGGAAGATGGTGTTTAACTTGTCCCAGCAAAGTACAGTCTAGAAAAAAACAACTATACCACGAAAACACTGAAATTATATCTAACTGATAAATTAAACTAAGCCAGGTAGGACTTTGACATTGGATCTCAGCCATCTCTACTTTCCACTTATTAGTTCAGTGGAAAAAATATTGTCTTTGCCAGCTTGCACTATTCTAAAAAGTTCCTTGGATCATTTCAGTTATAATTGGTCTGATTTTCTCAGTGGGATCAGTATGTGAGCTCCTTGTTTTGCAGCTGAAAGTACTTGATGGGATTGATATTGACTTTAGCAAACCACTTTGTGTATGGTAGAGTCCTGAGAAGGTTTAAGGTCCTATTATAGCCATAAACAGACAAATTTTGAAACGTTTTGATGAAAATATCCAGGCCAGAAACTCATACTCATTTATCCTAATAAATTAAAGTCATGCTAATGATAACGAGGCATATTTCAGCTCTAAAGCTACTGAGTAATGGGTGATCCTTCAGAATAATCCAAATAAAAGACTTCTGAATAAATCTCCTGATGTTTTACAAAATTAGTACATCTATTTTGTTTACTGCTGTGTGTTCTTTTTGATATTTTTAAAACTGGAATGAAATGGCTTCTTTGAGTAAAGAGTCAAAACAAGTCTTATATGCTAAAAGGAAGAGAAACATGCTAAAATAAACCTGAGCAATATGGATGTTTGATGTTGACAACATCAACATGCTCACTAGCTAAACACTTCCAAAACAATCAGCTTATTAAATAGGAGCACCGTTTTGTTCTGAGTATTCTGAGTGTTATAATTTTCTGATATTTTGGTTTTCATAGCAATTTTCTACTGAATAAAAGGTGAAGCCTTAATTAACTGATTAGATCTGAATTCTCTGACTTTTTGCACTCTTGCTAACCCTGCTCTTGGAAGGAGAGGTTGCTGTTACTGGTGTCCGCAAATGGATGTGGGCTCAGAAGTAAAACAAAGAGCTGCATGTTGAGTGTAGAAAACAGACAGGATTGAAGTTAATGATGAATGGAGAAGTATTTTCCTGCCACAGACTTCTCAGAGGCTGCTAGAGTGGGAATTACAATGAATGTCTATTAAAATTTACTTAAATCCAGTTTGGGACCAAAAAGAAAATGTCTCCCAAAGATGAATGCTGTATTAGAGAAAGTCGAGTTAGATGCCACTGTGAGCAGATTAATGAAAAAAATACCAATCTGTGACTTAATTTTCTAGTAGCATTTTTTCTAACACATTTAGCTATATACACAACATTATCAGTCTCACAAAATTATTTGTATTCATTCACTGAATAATTGAATCAAGGAATCATTAATGTGAGGCATCACTGGAGTGTCAGGTCCAACATTCCTGCTCAGAACAGCAAGACACTCAGGGTCTTGTTCAGTCCTATATTGGTAGAAAGCAACTATTAGCAAAATGGAAATTTCCAAATCATTTAGTATTGTATTTCTCACCGTTACTGGCTGTTCCAAAGAACTTGCTAAAGACAGTAATTCTATTTATCATATAACAGAATAAAAAACATTATGGGCTGTCTTAAGCCACAAATTATGTTTGGTTGGTTGATTTTGAAAGACTGTTTATTACCAATTAATGCCAGATCTGGTATTAGTCATGACTGTTTTCCCAGCCGTCAGTCTTGTTAGTAACTTAAGTTATATCTAAGTTTTATAGACACACACACACACAAATGGCAACATAATCACAGACTGGTGATCTGTAGCAAGAAAAAATACTTCAGTTATTCTGAACTTAGTCTTTAATAATTTTATGTAATAAAGCTGTGGAAGGAATAGAAGGACTGAAGTACAGAAGTTTATTGTTTCTCATACATATTTTTCATTAGTATGTGCAATATTATCAAATCCCCATGAACTGTATAGGCAATATTATGCCATTTTATTGACACAATCTCCTTTGTGTATTCCGTTGTTCCACATGCACCATGTAACTTAAAATATTTCTCTTGGTGATCACCAATACACACAGACTGTGATTGTGTTTCAATGCCAGTTTCTCACATGTGGGTGACTTTGACCCATGTCAGATGGACTGTCAGTTCATCAGTTTTGCCTCGTTAATTAATTTTTATGGCCAGAATGAATGCACCTTGCATTTATCAGCATTGATTTTCCTTTGCCTGTACATGTGGCTTCTTTGTCTCTCTAGAGTTTTGCAGTGCCTGCTCCAGACTACTCCATGTAATTATATGAGTATCTTGTTACTCAAAGGTCCTAAACTACCAGAAAAGACACCAGCCTGTTCTGCATTTGTGAGATGGATATTTTCTGAAGTCTATAGGCCAATTATTTTACCATATTAACTGGCATGGCATCTGTGAAGTTAATGTAATTTGGACAAAAGATTTTTGCCAGCTGAGTATTGCCTGTGTGTCATTCACTGGATAGCAATATTAGTGCAATTTCAGAGCTGATATTCACAGCTCAGTGGTATAAACCTGTTTCCTTTTCAAAATTTTAAAGTTAAATAACCAAAGACAGTTGTTGATGTTCACTGGAAAAAACCTGAAACCTTGATTGCAAATAACACATATCAGTTTGACATTTCAGACCAATACCAACCGGAAATAATACTGTATTACTGAAGAATTAATGTGAAGTGTGTGATTTTGGCACCAGAAAGATCAGTGTGCAAGACCAATTAGAGATAAAAGAAGTCACTAAACTTGTTTACACAGCTGGACTTTCAGTCACAGGCTGATATCCTCCTTTCATGTGCTTCTTTTTCTTTTTTCCTTTTCTTTTCAGTGTCTGGTATTTAAAGGCACAGAGTAGAATATTTTGAGTATCATTTGCCATTGCATTAACTTAATTTTCTCCCTGGAGTCTTCCACGTCCTAACGCACTGTTGTAAAATCCTATGAGTGCTTTTGGCTAATGGATATGATAACTGCAGACAGATTATATAGCAAATCAGTAGGTTCCTAGGCTTTCTAGGCAGAAGATAGATCTGAAGTATAAAATTTAGAACAAAAGTTTCCTGAAAATAATGCTTTGCTGCCTTTGTACTTTGGATTCTGTAATGCAAATGTGGGAAGCTCAGATTTGGTCCAAACTACAGTTATGATTTAAAGATGTTATGCAAAATGGAACTGTTTCAGCAACAGCTAACGGTCAAACGTTTTTGCCACAGTGGTACCAAAGGCAAAGTACCTTTCCAAGTGGCCAAATATTTTATTTTAAATACTTACTCTAAATAAACACAAATTTGTAGCAGCATGAAGCTGCAAAATATTCAGAGGCGTCATTGGCATCTCATGAGTCACATGCTCCAGATGCCAGTAGTATAACAAATAGATGCTTTTCTTCTAATGATCTATCTTTGAATATAACTAAATTGTGACACAACCTGTATTTCCCAAGATTCAACTTCATATTGGTTCACTGAAGGTAGCCTCCTGGATTTCTTAGAAGTAATCTGATTGTAGCGTGGTTGCACAATTATTATATTTCTCCAGATGCATTAACCATGCAAGTGTGTTTTTTCTGTCCTTACTCTTCTACCTCTGGGGAACTGTCAGTACCGACAGAGACAGGTCTCTGGATTTAATCGATCTTCAGACTAAATGAACCCATTCCTGCATCACATCCTGAGTTTTCTTTTAGACAGTAAAATATTTCTCTTGCTCCAGGTTTTTTTTGTTGTTGTTGTTTGGTGAGTTGGCTGATTGTTTTTTCCACAGTCCAAGAGATGATCCCAAAGATACGAGTGATATCTGAGCACTCATCATTTCAGACAAGGGACATCAGTTTGTCAGAAGCTGTCCATGCGTCATGTAAGTCTTGACATGGAAAATTAGACTAAGGCAAAGGGAAAATATTATCCTGGAGCTTTCCATCACGTAAAATAAGTTTGAAGGGAGTGATTCCTTGCTTCTGCATTCTGGTAAAGCAAACATTTTGTGAGGCTGCATGTGTATCCCATGCTTGATAAGACAAGCTCCAGGGAAAAATAATAGGATAAAACTTAAGTTAATAGGAGTTTTTCCTTATTACC
Organism: Turnix velox; assembly: GCA_013400935.1. Classification (NCBI taxonomy): domain Eukaryota; kingdom Metazoa; phylum Chordata; class Aves; order Charadriiformes; family Turnicidae; genus Turnix; species Turnix velox. The sequence continues at coordinate 151,390 of VZTY01002100.1, forward strand.
CAAGTCATGTAGAACTGGATTCAAGTTACATAGATTATTGCACTGTTCACACAGAGACAGGTCATAGATTCTGTGCAGCTGTACTAACAGGCTCTGCAGCCTCCATGCCCCACTTTCTCCTAGAGGTTCAGTTGTTTGTGCTCCAGGATAGATCTCACACGTTGAAGCTATAACATGGGTGTGTGACAAAGGTATGAGATACCACTTTGGCGCATCCCTACTTCTCACTTTGGAAATACAGTTGGGCTCAGACATTCTCCCCTGCTCTTTGCCTGACCATTTTCCTTACCTGTTCTGATCTTTACTTGATGTCCTGGCTGGATTTGAGATCTTCCTGATCCCTATGGACTCATTCATAGTGATATGGACTGTGGCTCATTAATGTCAACAGATCTCACTGGCTACTGTGACTCCGGGCTGCCAGAGCCCCTTCCACTGCTGAGCAGCCTGATCTTGTTGCTCTTGGCTGCAGAACTTTCTCTGTGCTATCTGGGCACCTGTGTGCTAGTGCGTCATTTCATCAGTTCCAGGTTATGGCAGTAAGAGCTAACATCACTGATTCTTGTAGTCTGTGAAATTATCACACCTGATAATTTATTCTTTTCCTCTACACTGTCAGTCTGTTCTTCTCCATTGGCAATATATGTTTTGTTATTAAGGACAAACGCCTCTGCCTTTGTAGAGCATATTCTGTGGTGTCTTGAAAATTTTGGGGAATATTTTTAATTTTCTGCATCTTTCTTCAAATGCCAGACATTACCTTTACTTGTTCAGTTTGCATGTAAATACGTGGATGCTTATATATGCTGCTTCATGAGCTACATTTCAGAGGCTCCCAGCATTGAACTCCTCCTGCCTTTCTACCCTAAATTACTTTAATTCTTGTATTATGAATATCCCATGATATTCAACATATCTGAATATGAGTCTGTGGTCTTTGGCTTGAACTGATTGGCTTCCCTTGCAAATTTGAACTGTTTTTTACACAGCTAATTTTAGATCTTGCAAGAGCCTTTCTCTGTGTGTTTTGTTCCAAATCCCATTCAGCGTTTTGCCTCTTATTAAGGACCTCACTGCCTACAATTAGGACTTGGCACAAGTCACTTCTCATTTTTTCAATTTTTTCTGTCATCCTCTGTTTAAAATTGTGGTACTCATATATCCTATTTTTATGTGGAGTGCAGTTCTTAAATGCCTGCATTACAGCTTGTCTGGCTGAGTTGACTGAAACTATTAAAAATGTCAAGTAACTTCAGAACAAGCTATTGTGAGAGCTATTCCTCCTGACTTTTAAAATTATTATTTTGGTGTCTATGTTGGTTTCCATTGCGAGCAGATACAAAGTGAAACACTGGTTTTATACTTCTCTGGTTGTCTTCCACATTACTGAAGTGTCTCTGCTCTGGTGAGGTTTTAATCTGCTCAGGGTAGAGGTTTAGCTCATGCAGTAACTGCTGTTCAAATAAAAGGAGTCTGACACTTGGGGTCAAAGCTCTGCCTAATCCCTTCAACTGGTCTATAGTCAAAGCCAAACAGCTCTTTCAAGCTTTTCTTAAGGGCAGTGCTCTCCAGAGGCAGCAGGAGTTTTTGGGTCATCAGCATTTCCAATGCAGCAGTAGAGATCAATGGTTTTTAATGCAGCAACACGTGCGAAGTATAGCAAAATGCCCAAAGTATCCAACGATCAGGACTATGTGTCTGTGTGGGTAGGAGGATGATGTATGAAAAATCAATACAAGCCTCTTCTTCTTTATTTATGTATCTCAGGTAGAAGCGGGAGCATCTCTCAGATGGAATCCAGCTGGAAGGTTGGCCTGAGGGAAACCGAAGAGGATACTATAAAGGTGTTATTGATGTTAAAGCATGCAGCTAGATGCTAGAGCCTGGAGGCAAAGACCTGCCTGCTGAGATCTTCTTGGATGTTTACCTAGGGTTCTGACTTCATCCCATCAAAAGGCCATGATGGGTTAAAAAAGTATCTTCCTGAAGGAGAAGGAGACCAGTGCTATAGCAAAACCCAAACTGGACTGCTCTGCAGTTGAAGAGACTGAATGTCATCACAGTCCTCTCTGTATTTTCTTCAGTTGTCCAAAGGACTGGGACAACCACATGCACTTTCACAGTCAAACTGAGGTCTCCATACATACGCATATGAATTGATTGAAGGACAGAAAGTACTGTGCCCTATCTTCCCAGGAACTAGTGGGAAATGTTTTTTATCATATTGTTTTAAATTATCCCTTGTATTGATTTTTATTTTCATTTTTATCTGTTTAATAGGTAAATGTATTTCGTTTAAAGAAAAAAAAATCTGATCTCATAACTCTAATGACTTTTGGGCTCTGCATTAAGAAAAAGCACGTAGTTCTAGAATTTCAGTCTGATTTACTTCTTTCTGCATAAACTACTGCCTAGATGACCTCTCCTCATCATGAGCCTTTGGGGATATGTTCCAAGCATATTTTCTAACAACTTCAGCAGCAGTAGTAGTAGCATCCAAGAACCAGTTAGCAGTTCTACAATGTGATGTTTTTCATCTTCAAAGCACTTTACAGACATTAGTGAATTAATAATTGAGCATCAGATAGTGAGCAGGCATAAATCTAAGGCATCAGCCGATCTCAGTGGAGTCCTGTTGAGGATAAAATCACACTGAAAAACACTGAAATTCTCGTCATTTGCATGCTCCTTGAAAGGAGTAGTAAATAGATCAACATAACAGATGTTCTGTGCTAGTGAAAAATATCGGAATTTCTCAAACCTGTGAGTGAATTTCAAGCAGAAACATAATAAAATCTGCCCACACACTGGTATAACTCCCAGTAGAAATTTTGTTTGGTTAGAGGTTTAAGCATCAGATATGAAATACTTAGAATCCCTGGAACGTGGGTTGAATCCCAGCAGGGTTGACTCAGCTCTTGATCCTGCAATGCGGAGAAACTGAATTCTAATAATTTTCTTCTATGTGACTGGGACGAGACACTGCAAATAAAGTTTCTCTCTGCTTGACATCAAGAGAAACCCCAGCATCAGAAGCCATACAGATAGATAGATAGATGAAGAGCCACATTTTCAGATTGACCTTATTTTAGCTTTTTGGGTTTTTTTGGCAGGAGCAAATCTGCACACTATTGTTTTGCACACACACTCATAGAGCTGGAAAGAATCCAGATTGATCATGTAGTCCATCTTGTGCTGAAGCTGCATAAGCACTACTCACGTCATTACTGTCAGATGTTTGTCTAGCAAGCTCTTAGAGCTTGCCAGAATACAGCCCTTTTGGACTAATCTATCGTTTAGATTCACTGTCCTCACTACTAAAAAGTTCTGCTAAGTATTTAATGGAAGTTGTCTTTGCTGCAGCTTAAGCTTATCTTTTTTTTATACTAGACTCCACCTCTGTGGAGACTGCTCTCTTCTTTGCATATTTCAGGGTAATTCTAATGACTCCTTCATATTCTCTTCCTTCAGATTTGTGTGTTTTCCCAGGCAGAGTTCTTGAGAATGTGAGATATTGTATTAAAAAAAAGCAATGGGTGAGTAGGAGCTTACTCTAAAATAATAATCAAGAGCCCTGCTGCTCCAGAAGCAGCCTAGGAAGGAAGTGTAATTCATGGTGTCCCTTTCTTCTTGAGCTTCCAGCTGTTCTCCCCACAGCCTCCTGTACTTGCAGTTTGCAGCTGTACTGAAAGGTTCTTCCTGTCTCCATGTGCTGCTGACAGGCATCCAGCACCTCCTGCCCTATACAAATATAAAGGAAAAACTATCATTATAATAATATTCTGATATATCCTAATTTGTGGGTGGCGATTACTTTTGCATCCTTTTTGCATTTTGCATTTAAAGTCTGGGGAATGTAGTTAGTTTTATTTTTTCTCGTTATTCTTATTACTTTAAAAAATACTGAATTTTATTAACTGCAGCCTTCTCAATACGAACCTTGGTAGGGAGTAGATTTTGCAGCATTATAAAAGTGCTTCACACCCATTCCTACATAGTGAGCAAAAAGTCCACAAGGCTTTTGATGATATTTTTTAAATTATGGAATTACTATATATTTATTCAGAGTGCTGAGGCTATGATGAAAAAAGGGTTCATATGTTTATGTACAGGAATTTAAAAAGGAAATAATTTTTTTTCTACCAGAAGATAGAAGAACAATATTTTGGAAGGACAATTTTCCAGTTCTCACCTCCAGATGTTTATTAGCTACAGTGAGAAGCACCACATAAATCTCATTTTGATAAGGTGTCTTCTGGCTTTGGATTCACACAGATGTCTGTAAAACATACGGACATAATGATTTTCAAGCAGATCACGAGAGGTGATTCTGCTTCTTTACTTTGCTCTCGTGAAACCCCACCTAGAGTACTATGTACAGCTCTGATGCTCTCAGCATAAGAAGGACATGGACTTGCTGAAGAGGATGCAGGGGAGGGTCATGAGAATGATCAGGAGGCTGGAGCACTTCTCCTACAAGGACATGTTGAGAGAGATGGCAAGGAGCAATGGTTTTTAGTCTCTGGTAGGGGTCTACCAGTACCTGAAGGTAGCCTACAGTAAAGCTGGGGAGCGACTCTGTCAGAACATGTAGTGATAGGACAAGGAGCAATGGTTTTAAACTAGAGCAGAATGGGTTTAGATGAGAGATAAGGAAGCTCCTCACCATGAGGGTGATGAGACACTGGAACAGGTTGCCCAGGGAGGTGTTGGAGGCCCCATCCCTGGAGGCATGGAAGACCAGGCCTGTTGAGGCTCTGAGTGACCTGATCTAGTGGGATAGCTTTCTGCAATGATGTTGGAATAGATGACCTTAAAAGGTTCCTTACGACAATATGGTTCTCTAGTTTTATTTTGTGGTTTTGGTGTTTTTATTTCACATAACACTTGGACATCAAAAAAAACCAGAGGGATGGGAGGGGGAGGAGAAAAAAGAAATATATGACTTGATCTCTGCAAAATAAGTTTATTGTAATCCAGAGCTGATCACTTACTTTTCATAGTACTTAGTTTAATAAGATTCAGTCATAACTAAACTCTGTATGATGTATAGAATCATAGAATAGTTCGGGTTGGAAGGGACCTTAAAGATCATCTAGTTCCAACCCCCCTGCCATAGGCAGGGACACCTCCCACTAGATCAAGTTGCTCAGTGCCTTGTCCAGCCATGAAAGTGAACTTGCTAAACTTGCATTCCATCAGATTTTTATATGTATTTGGCACTTTTTAGAAAACCTGGCTTACTAGAGGAATCATGCTGCGCACTATGTAAACTATCTAAAAATACATTAACTATATAAACCTCAAGATTTTCTCCCTGAAGGATTAAGCAACTTTGTGTTAAGCAAATTGAAAATCTATTACTGCGTATTTTGGGAAGAAATTTGACATCCACATATACTTTGCCATAGTTGGTATCATGTCGTAAATAACAGAGAAAATAGTAGACTGTAGATGCAGCTTCTCTCTGCATGATACTTGTCCACTTACAGAGGCAGCTCCTGAAAATGGCAGAACAACTCCCTAGTCACAAGCACTAACAACAGAACATCAGGAAAGTACCTGGAGATTGTTTCCCACTTGGCAGGAGTGAAGTGATTACAAGAGCAGATAGGCTTGGATTTTTTCAGTCTGTGGACTAGTTTGGAATTTCAAAGGAAAGGTGAGAAAAAAATCAACAAAACCCAAAGTAAAAGATGCAGAAGTTTTGAATTTCAGGATTATCAAGCAATCCTCATAAAAACCAGATTCTCTGGTATCGCAAGAAGGGGCTGACATTCATGATCAATGTGATCAGCCAGAATCCGTTTGTTGAGAGCATTAGACAAGCTTATATACAGCTATGGTTAACCATGCCCACTAGTCACACTCCGATTGGTCACATGTTTCATCCATCAATGTCGAACTCTCCCCTTGCGGTTTTCTCTCTTTTCTCCTTCTGGCACAGTTGACCATGAGTTCCTTGTTCTCTAGTTCCTCAGCACTCCCCCAGGCCTCCAAGGACATACACGATCGTCAAGGTCGTCAGGCGGCTATGGCCTGGCGAGGTCTGCCTCAGGCCTCGATCGATGTTTTTGTCTTGCTCTGAGAACTTGATGGCAGTCGTTAACTCCCTAGCCTGTGCCCATCCCCCAACACTCTTGCCATACAAGCAGCCTGGCCTGACAAGAGTGATGGATACATAATGTAGGATGAATCACACCAAGTACATTTTTAGTAAAGCTAGACATTGAGAGAAATTTCCATTCAACAAGGTGTTGCTAGCATCAGCTTCTTGTTCTTTAATCTAACAATGCCCTGTCTCTATTTGCTGACTCTCCCAAATCTCCCAGACCGATCCTTGCACTCCACATCATCTTCAGCCCCTTTCTCTTTTTCCAGCCCTAAGAATTTAGTCTCACACTATCCCATTTGCTAATTTATAAAGGTTTGATCTTTGCTCTATGAGCAGTGGCAGCTACAATTGCCTGCTTATCTCTTCTTTCCTCAGGCACAAAATCCCTTCTTAAGGCTTTTCTATCCTGGGTCTGCAGATTTTCTCCATCTAGCACTGGCTAAACAATTGCTTGAGAAACTAATACTTTAACCCTTTTTAATGACATTGCAGAAAACCTACCTTCCTCTGTTTTCTATCAGTTTCTTACGACATTTAGATTGTGGATTATTTGTGTTAGTGATGGTCTTAATTGCTTATCCTCACAGTGCTTCCCATGCTGGGTACTGGTTCCAGACAAAGTTTCCTTGGAGCTTATGAAATTACAAAATACAGGTTTGTAAATTGTGTCATTCTTTGGAGTTTCTGAGGGTACACGTGTGTCTCAATTCACAAAGTACTTAAAGTTTCAGTTTAAAAATATGATTTCCTATACATGAAGTACATAAATGTCATAAATGTCATATGCTTAGTACACTATATTTTGGATATTAGCGTAAGGACAATATATATCTGAAATTATACATTTATTTCTTAATAACTTAAATAATAAATATTATAGATGGCATAACAGTAAGCTTACCTACCAAACTCAGTCTCATTTCTGATGCCCTTCCCAAAGTCATTCTCTAATTTTCAAAATTCCTGTAAATAGTAGTAGTCAGATAACATGCTATTTCTAACAGGGTGAACTGTTTCATGGTGGACTGCCCAGGTACTAGACAAACAGCCTGTTCAACATAGAACAGTATGCACAGTAAATCATACGATCATAGAATAGTTTG